>CM055730.1:24587674-24605722 GCA_029465975.1 Dallia pectoralis
TAATATTACTCAGTACTTGTATAATTACACTGTTATAATGACACCTTAAAATAAATACATATAATTAAAATAAAACTATAAATACAGTTATCTATATACAGACATGAATTACACCCAGAAATTCATGTGTATATACAACACAGTTAACTCAACCAATTTCACGGAGAATGGGTGTTTGTACATTTGTAAGACACACACACACTTTAAGTATCTTGTTTATATTTTGTTTGAATGTTATATTTTGGTATGGAATGTGGCCCAAAATGTGAAACAATTTCAGTCGCTGAATTGAACGCTCCACAGCTTTTGAAATGAATCTGTTATTGTTCACTTCCTCCTGCGTAAATTGTCCATTAACGAGGAAAGACGGGATATTCAGGGAAACTCCTTATGTCAAAATGTCCCGAATTGTGAAGCCCTTTTGTCTGCCATAACCATATCGCCATATTTTTAACTCCGATCTATTTAAACAACACGGGACACAGCACTGCGGCATGTTAAAACTCGGGCGAAAGCGGTAGGTAGGTAGAGAGGACCCGGAAACAGTATTATCGGAGAGTGGTTACGTCACGACTTAACAACCGAATAGGCATGTAACCTGCTTAATAGGCAGGTTACATACTGTGTAATAGGCAGGTTACATGCTGTTTAATAGTCAGGTTTTTATGCTGTTTAATAGGCAGGTTATTATGGAGTGTAATAGGCAGGTTACAATGCCGGTGAGTAGGCAGGTTACATGCTGTTTAATAGGCAGGTTACATTCTGTTTAATAGGCAGGTTACATGCTGTTTATTAGGCAGGTTGCATGCTGTTTAATAGGCAGGTTACATGCTGTATAATAGGCAGGTTACATGCAGTACTATAGGCAGGTTATTATGGAGTTTAATAGGCATGTTACATGCTGTTTAATAGGCAGGTTACATGCTGTTTAATAGGCAGGTTACATGCTGTTTAATAGGCAGGTTACATGCTGTTTAATAGGCAGGTTGCATGCTGTTTAATAGGCAGGTTGCATGCTGTTTAATGGGCAGGTTACATGCTGTTTAATAGGCAGGTTACATGCTGTTTAATAGGCAGGTTTTATGCTGTTTAATAGGCAGGTTACATGCTGTTTAATAGGCAGGTTATTATGCTGTTTTATAGGCAGGTTACATGCTGTTTATTAGGCAGGTTGCATGCTGTTTAATATGCAGGTTGCATGCTGTTTAATGGGCAGGTTACATGCTGTTTAATTTTCTGGTTACTATGCTGTTTAATAGGCAGGTTACTATGTTGGTTAATATTCTGGTTAATAGGCTGGTTACTATGCTAGTTAAAAGTAGGGATGCACGATATTCGTTTTTGGCCGATGTCTGATATGCCGATAATGTTAAACTCGTTTTGGCCGATATTGATGCCGATATACTTGTAGAAGAATAAATTATATGCCAGTGCCACATTTTATTTTTAAGTTCAGACTTCAAACGTCAGTCCTTAGGAGTAAAATGAATAAAAATACATTTTCAAATTATTTACGTAATTCACGTAGCACGACATGCACTCATTCTCTTTCTATTTTCCATTTCCTAAACATATTATCAAATGCAATTGCAACTGCTGTGTGAGAACCGGAGCACTTCGGTGAGTGTAGTCTATCCACTGGGCAGTGGGGCTCAACATGCTAACAGGACTGGTAAAGCTAATGTGACTAGCGCCGGCGAGGAGTTTTTCAATGTGACTGTCGACTACACTCTGGAGTCCAGGTAATGCAATATCAGTAGTGACTGCTAATAGGGCTGTTCAATTAATCGAATTTTCAATTCGATTTCGCATCCTAACGATTATGCAAACAGTATAATCGAGAAATATCGATTATTTTCCACATTACGTTTTGCAAGTAAACTGTTTTTTTGTCCCGTGGTCAAATGACGCGCACTTTCGCTAGTTCTAGAAGGCTAAACTCACTCAGCCAACACTGCCAGCAAGGTGTCTGGTGGTGTCATTTAAAAAAATCAACGTGAGTGAAGATGGCAGAGGGCGAAAAGCATAATTTGGTGAACAAAAAGGGCACAGTAATTTCCGTTGTATGGCAAATGTTCGGATTTGCGCAATCCGACGTGGAGCAGAAACAAGTAATATGCAACATTTGCTTCACAGTGGTGTCTGCACCAGTAGGTAATACCACAAATCTTTTCAACCATCTAAAAATTAACCACAAAGTCACCTATGACAAACAAAAAGTAAAAAATCTAAATGAGAAGAGGAGGGCAACAACCCCAACTGCAACACCGTTGTCAATGGAAGACACATTTTATAGTGCTACATTTTGTCAGTATAACAAATTAACAGACGCGGTGGCACACTTTCTGGCCAAAGACATGTGCCCCATTACCGAACAATTTTTATTTTATCATGACTGACTGAAATTTGTTAAATTTATTTTGACAAAATGTTCAATGCATGTTTAAGACCTGTCAGTATATTAGAAATATATACAAATATATTTTGATCTAATTTATTTATGTTTTCTTTTTTGATTTGTATTATATTTATTACAACTTTATAAAAGATTGTGAAAGAGCGCTGCAACAGTTATTATTTAACACTATATAAAAGTTAGAAAATATTTTTGTATTATTTATACTAAATCTAAAAAGTGTTTTTCAGTTCAAGGAGTTTGCATTGTTGTTTTGTTTTTAGTTTAATAAATGCAACATTGTTCCAAAATTAATGAGTAATCGTTTTAAATAATCGTGATTTTTTTCCATAATCGAGCAGCCCTAACGGCTAATAGCTTAACGCTGCTAATAGCATAACACGGCTCTAGCTACATCATTAGCCTGCTGAAGCCAACATGTTCCACCACGCTGAACGGCTGGTTAACATGAGCAATACATTCAATGATTTAGTCGTTAAACTATTACCTTTGGATGTTCGCTGCTGTATTTTCTAGCTTTGTCACTCAAGTAGTAGAGGTTGCTGATGGGTTTTTGCCGGTGTTTCTTCCTTCTTACATTTCTTAAAGTCTTGGTGCTGCATCTTAAGATGCGTAATCATATTTGTAGTGTTGATTGAGTGTTGTTTTACGCCTCCTCGCATCACTTGTGGTTTACAACAGTGGGTGCATTTCTATTAAACAAGCTAGGTAACGTTACATTATATTACACTAACATAACGAACTTTTAGTCATGACTAATCCATTAATTACTCAACATAATTTATATTTGAGAAAATCAAAACTCCATCCGATGTTTAATGTGAATAAAATGGCCTTGAACCGCCGACTTACTACATTCCTGTCACTACCGTTCTGGCTTAGCCTGTGAGAGTGCAGCAGATCCTAAGGTACAGCAGGCATTAGATCAAACCACTGTGAGGCGAGGGAGGGGGGACTCAAAATGTTTCTAAACTTATAAAGCATTTTTTGGGGGTTTGTATTGTTTTACATCTTAGACAGATATTTTAAGTATTACATCATTATGTTATATACAATACACAGCATTGTGTTAATGATATTTCTAGGGGGGGACGACACCCCTTAGGCAGGCCCGCATTATTGCACCGGCTTACTGGGGCCTATCATAAGCCAATAAAAAAATCACATTGTTTTGAAATTTGTCGAATTTTCTGTCAATCACTTGATATTCTTGTTTTTGGCTGCTGATTGATCCAATTTACAAGTGACCCACGTGGAAAGCATGATATGACAGTCTATCAGAATGTAGAGAGAGGCTGATATCAAAATGTTGAGAAAGAAAAAGTTTGAGACTGGTGCTCATAAACGAAAAATATCACGACAGAAAGAAAACAGTGAGAAGGAATTTTTAAAAAGATTCCAAAGCTAACAGGATTTTTTAAACCTGCAAATGAAGGTGAGTCGAGCTCATTAAGCGGAGCAACGATGAACAGTGGAGAGGACAAGCAAACAGGCGGGCAGTGTTAATTTCGTTATAATTTTCGTAATTATTTTCGTCAACAAAATTTTTTGAAAGACGAAAACGAGACGATACGGTCCCGACCCGAAGCGTGGTGCAGCCCTGCACATAGACAGACAGCGCAAGGACTGAATTGAGCTCTCTTTCACGTCTGAATGGACAAATACACACAACATTATGTCTAAATGTCCGTTTTGGAGAGTATTCACGTAAACACAGTCGGTTATGTCTTTACAGAACGTACAGTTGTGAGAATATTGGATGTGCATCAATGCAATTAGATCGGCACACTCGGTCTTCAAGTGACAGTGCGTAATAAACCTAATGCCATCTGTACACTTAATATTAATCAAACAAATATCATTAATCAAAGAAATACCACTGTGATTTGGTAGCGGTGCAGTTCAGAGAGTTTGTACAGAATGACAAGTTGGGCAGCACGTCGGCAGTGGAGTTACAGAAAGTATTAAGAAGTAGAAAACTCCATACAGTTTTTCCCAACACAGATATAGCTCTACGGCTATTCCTGACCATGCCAGTGACCAACGTGCTTTCTGCTTTTGTTGTATATAGACAAACATGATCATTAGACTTTTTTTTATTGTGGGCCTACAAAACCTCTCAGCCCCAGGGCCTGACGGCAGGTTAATGCGGGCCTGCCCTTAGGTGGGTGGGGTCCTGACCCCCCGTCCCCCCAGGGATTTACGCCCCTGGCTCCCGGTGGACTATGACACCGCATAGAGGACGGAACAAAGCCTACGGCTTGTAGGGCATCTTTGCCGGATTAGTTGGATTTTAGTCTTAATCGTAAACTGGATTTACGGTATGATGAAGGGCTGGCTGGCCACAACCCTCTGTTGTAAATCCACCATTGTGTTAATCCTATAGGGATTGAGGAAAATTTGAATTACCGTATTTTACCGCACTTTTTTTATAGTTTGGCTGGTCCTGCGACTTATAGTCCGGTGCGACGTGTATATTAACATTAACTTAAATACAACTGAAAATGCCCCAAAAAAGAAAATCCTATTCTGCGGATTACAAACTACAGGTAATTGTAACTACCCTGGTTATACAAAATACTCCACGTCTCAAACCGGATGCAAACTTGCGCGTTTATTATTTCCAGCGTTCTGTAGAAAAACACCATAAACAACTCCGCACAATTGCACCGTGAAAACGGTTTGCCAAGGGCAACCAGCGGTAGAAAATATAAAACAATCTCTCAAACGTTCATCACTTTAAAACTCTCTTTTTGTTCGCCCCTCTCTCAGCTCTCTCTCAACTCTGACCTACGCCGGTGACTCTACTTCCGGAGCAGCGTGTAACTTTATCGAACCAAATTTAAGTTATTTCTCTGTAAATAAAATAAAACATTATCACAGTGATTCACTTATTAAATTCTCTACATTATTATAACTATTATAACTGCATATAGTGAAGTAAGTCAGTGATAATACAGTTGCGCACATTCGCTCTGTCGCCATGGAGACGCATCAACAAACTTCCGCGTCAGCTACAGTAATAAAGTATGCAGCCGAATACGGTAATCGAGCAGCAGGAAGACAGTTTGGAGTGAGTGCGAAACTTGTGAGGGACTGGCGAAAAACAGAGGTAACTTTAACCGCGATGAAGAAAACAAAGAAAGCTAATCGCGGGGTGAAAGCCAGATGTCCAGCGCTGGAGGAACGAGTCCACAGATGGGTGCTTGAACAATGTGCTGCCGGGAGAGGCTTGTCAACGGTGAAGTTACTTCTCCACGCCCGGGCGGTCTTGTTCATAAGTGACACAGAGGATGAAGAATTTGATGGATTTAGTGATGTTGAATTACATCGGGAGCTTGGTGAACTTGCTTACCGGGGTACTCGCTTGTTGGACTTGCTGGCTTGTGATGTTAATTTAACCTATTCAGCTGTATGTTTAGTTGAATAACGTTTTTATATGTTACGTTAACATACCGGACACCCATTCAGCCTGTTGTTCTGTGATTAAATGTTCCAGAATAAATGTCTTTTTTTGGTCTTGGATTTTGTGAAATACTTTAAATAAATGCGACTTATAGTCCGGTGAGACTTATATATGTTTTTCCCTCGTCATGACGCATATTTTGACTGATTCGACTTATATTCCGGAGCGACTTATAGTCCGGAAATTACGGTAATCCCATAGGAATTGTGTTTTTTTAACGGAGCCCAGTGAAGAAGATAACATGCGTGGAATGTTAGCATTACTTTGACCCATGTGATATTTGGAGATCTGTGTGAAACATTAATAATTGATGTGT
Source organism: Dallia pectoralis (assembly GCA_029465975.1). Classification (NCBI taxonomy): domain Eukaryota; kingdom Metazoa; phylum Chordata; class Actinopteri; order Esociformes; family Umbridae; genus Dallia; species Dallia pectoralis. The sequence goes on from CM055730.1 coordinate 24,593,873, forward strand.
TTCAGGAGCACAATGCCCCGGTGCCCTACTGTCCTGCTTGTGCTGCTTCGCTGGATGCATATGCACTTGTGGGCCAGAAGATGGCGCTGCAGAGCTGGCAACAACAACAGACTACCTCTGTGTGTACAGCAGAGATGGGCCTACTTCAGATTGATGGTCCGCTCCCTCTATTATAACTCCCTTACAGGCTCTGACGTCATCATGGACTCACTGATGGAGCCCGTTTTCTGGATGGTGGATCTAATGACCCGCTGGTTTGGCCCTGTAAGTGTGTGTGTGTGTGTGTGTGTCTGTCTACGAAATATTGAAACAATTGTGCAGACGTTTATCCTTATGAAACAATCTCTCTTATTGTTATACCTACATTTTCCTGCTCTCTTCTGTATATCTCTCTCCTTTTCATGGGTCTAGGTGTTTGTGGGCCTGGTAGTGGTCCTGACCAGTTCTATCCTGCTAATAGCCTATGTGGGTCTGCTGCCTATGGTCCTCAGCACATACTCTCTCCCCTGGATAGCCTGGCACATTGGCTATGGACACTGGAACATTGTCATGATCGTCTTCCACTACTACAAGGCCATCAGGACAGCCCCAGGATATCCCCCCAGGGTATGGACCAGTTGACAGACATGTGTTTTGACAGAGGCAAGCCAGGTTGTGATAGAGACCTTTGTGTTGTTGTTTTCTCTAGGTTAAGAATGATCTTCCATTTGTGTCTGTCTGTAAAAAGTGCATCATCCCCAAACCGGCTAGGACACACCACTGTGGTATCTGCAATGCGTAAGTCAACTCTGTTGTCTCCAACAGCATCATCTTACATCAGGTGATCTTGTCCCTTATCTTAATCGGAGAAGTGTCGACAGATTTGACTTTATAAATGTGCCTATTAGAAGTTCCTTTTTTATATTATGATGTATGTATTTTGCGGTGTAAACATTTCCTTTAGACTCATAGCGTTGGAACAGTATGGTGGCATTGTACGGGACCTTTAACATGGCGTTGTCTTCTGCTTCACAGGTGCGTTCTTAAAATGGATCACCACTGTCGTATCCTTTCAGTGGAGTTCGGAGAGTAGAGATTATTTTAGTAGAGTGTTTTAGTACACTGGTAAAGTCCAGTTCTCTGGGATAGGGGCAGAGGTGGAAGTAATGAATTACAACTGTCGTGTAGGGCACCTAACCTAGCCCTCAAAGTTCAGATCTCTGAGGGAGCACAATCACCAGACTGAAGGATTTGGTTCACAGTTTTTATTATATTAATTTAAGTGGAGCATTGCCATCTAGTCAGGAGACAACATGATTGTACTAGCCCGTACCCTCCCCTATAGACAGTACGGTAGCTAGGCTACTTTAACAGCACAACACAACAATCAGTGGGACCATTCAATCACTAAATTCATAACATGGCAATTCATGGCAAAAGAAAGTAACAACTACACCACCCAATAAATATCACAGCAATGCACGGCAAACAATTCCACCGCGTGAGAGGAGGGACCGCACAATCGGGTGTCCCCCTACCTGGCCAATGTCTCTAGTAAGGAGAAAGTTAGAATTGTCCATTGGTCGGCGCCCAGCCCCCGCCGACCGAGAACATCGGTAAGGATTACTGGCACCTCGCCTTCAGCCTTCTCCTCTTTTCACCGTAGTTTCACCGTAAGATACCACCCGCTACTCGCCCAGATCTGCTCGCTCCTCTCTGTCAAGAAAGAACATTCCCTTAACTAGCCACTCCGCTTACAGATGCCTGCATTTTCCGTTTTATTACGGTTTAGTGACTTCCCTTTATAGGGCATGTAAACATGCTCGTAGTTTCCCAGGCACTTCCCGGTCTCTGGTCTCCCGAATTCTCCTCCCCCCGGCTATAACAAGTCCCTGCACCAGCAAACAGTCCTGCTTGCTTACAGCTGGGCAGCCAGAGTTTACCAGATTGAGTCCTTTCTGGCCCCCTCCCATATAGTACATCACAACAGCCCGTACGTGACACAACTACTAACGTTACTGTAATTAAGTAGTTTTTTTGTGTACTTGTACTTTTATGAGTACATTTTTAGGTCTGTAATTTTCCTTGTACTTAAGTACAAATTAGTTAAGTAATCTACTTTTGCTATTTTAATAATCACATTCGTTACCAAGTACTTGTACAATTTGAATTAAATTAATATTAAAATCTTTGACCAGCAATTGACCCTTCGCTAAGCCACGCCCTCCTTAGTTACTGTTACTTGTTTGTTTCCCACTTGAATGGTTAGCTTTCGAGCCTGGCACGTCTATTGCAGTGTGTATGCACCGGTGTCAGACATTCCCAATGAGATATTTAGTCATTTTTGGCGAACAGGTGAAATATCTGAAAAAGCAAGACAAAAGTATGCATTCTAGGGATATATCCACGGCATAATATGCAACCGATTAGAGAATAACGTCTTTAAAATTGAGGCTAAAACCTAGGTCCCAGCGCAAGCAGCAGCTGCCTCATACGTTAACCATTCAAGTGGAAACACACAAGTTGAGGAACAGCTTTGTTCATGCACAACAGATTAAGTGAATATAATCTAATAATTGTAAATCAAGCAGCTTATACACAAATCTTGTGGAATAAGCCATTTGCTTGACCACTTTACAATGCTTATATTTTTAGCACGTCAGGCTATATATCATCGGTAGTTGTCGCTAAAGCAAATAAAAACCGTATGCGGAGACCAATATTAAGTATAAAGCATGAGAGCATGTGTGTTCTGTAATACATCTCGCTGCCCAAATAAAGTGTACCTATAGTGAGCACATGATTACTACTGTTAATGAACTGATTAAGTTCGCATACCAACCTTTTCCTTGGAGATCTCCGGCAAGCCCCCTGATGTTCCTTCCTTAGACCTAATACCGGGAGAGCCGGAATGGGGTACTCACGAGTATTTTAAAGTATGTCAGTGAGCCTCCGTCCACGCCCGGCATTTCTCCCCTGGGGTTTTAGGTTTTGGGAAAGTAAAAAAAAATCCACCTCCCCGTCCAAACTATTAGGATATCGGGTATCAGATTTACACAATCCATAAGCACAACGCGTTGGCATGTTTCCCTTGCTCGAAAGCTTGACAGACCTCCTGTGCCTAGTTACGGTTGCTAAACCACGATTGGCCTGTGGCGGTTTTCGGGCGTGGCTTAGCGAAGGGTCAATTGGGTATCTAATGGAAATAACTGATTGGCCAATAAAAACCATTGTTTTCGGACCGGGAAAAGCCCCGGTTTCTGGAGAGTTATACATGCAGTCGGCAACTCGTCATAGTTGTGGGGCGTGGTCTGGTGTGGGGAAAACACTGCGATCATGTGTATTTGAATGACAAAAATTTCGTATTGGGAGTCATTGACGCCTGCCGACCCGCAACGGTACATTGCAAAATGAACTGCAATAGGTTATGATTGTCCTTATTTAATTAAAAACTGGGTCAATGACCCAAACAAATGGCCGGGGGTCTCGTTTACACACATATTTTGTTTTCTGGTTGAATCTCCAGGTAGCATTAGCGCTAACATCAGCCTATAACTTTCGTATGTTGCAGACTAGAACGACATAAAACCTTGTTACTTACCAATTGTACGTATGCTTCACTCTGTATTGTATCGTAATGTAGCCTTTAGGTTTACCAGGCTATATAGTTTAGGTTCGACACCAGGTTACATTGTTTAGGTTCGACACCAGGCTACATAGTTTAGGTTCGACACCAGGCTATATAGTTTAGGTTCGACACCAGGCCAAATAGTTTAGGTTTGACGCTAGGCTATATAGTTTAGGTTTGACACTAGGCTATATAGTTTAGGTTCGACACTAGGCTATATAGTTTTGCTTAAGGTAGAATGATAAGGCTAATTATATATGCATGCCACTTTCTGAAACAAACAAATTAATATTGGAGGTTATGTTTAAATTATATCTGACAGCAGTAACTTTTTAGCTGTGCTGGTCTACTTTTCACATCCAAACGAAGGTGGATAGACTCTGTGAACTTTGAAAATCAGCTTCTGCTGAAACTGAACAAAAGGTTCAGAAAGTAATAGAGTTTACTCTAGAGTTTAAGGCCTTTGCCCAGTTGTTGGTTTGCAGTGAAAAGTTTATACTGTTTATACGTGTTTAAAAATCATTTAACATTCTTTAAACAGACAAAATACCTGTACTATGTGTTTATTTGTATAAAACACAAATTGCCTGTGTTTGATCCATTCTTATTTCTGATTTGATTCAATGGATTTGATGTTTATTCAAATATCACAGGTTAAAAGTAATTAGTACTTGAGTAGTTTTTGAGAGGAGAACACCAGTACATTTACTTGTAATTAAGTATTATTTTAGCAACTACTTGTACTTGTGTACAATTTTTCAGTACTCTATCCACCTCCGGATAGGGGACTAAATTCTGTGTTTACCAAGGCTTCTACATATTTTACAAGTCTGTTGGGTACAAGGATAAAGACAAAATCCCCCCCAAAATGTTTTTTTTGTTTTCCGCCTTAACTCTTGTTCCTCCAGCATGGCTTAATAACTGTGTCGGCCATTTCAACCACCGCTACTTCTTCTGCTTTTGCCTGTCCTTGACCCTTGGTTGCGTCTACTGCAGCATCAGTGGTCGAAATCTGTTCATAGATGCTTATGGTGCTATAGAGGTACACACATACTCACTATTTCTCTTTAATAAATACTTGGGATTGTTTTTCTGCTTTTACCACAATTGAGTTGCTTCTTTTGCTGAGATTGGATAACTTAGCGGTGTAACTTCGGACAATTTGTAGTTCCTCTGGCGTTAACATGTATCTCATTTTTTGTCTGTTTTATTTTCAGTGGCAGTGTTTCTAAGTGGAATGACTACTAGCAGTGTGTGGAGTTATTCTTTTAACCTTCTCAGTGTTTGGCTCCAATTCTGATTGTGTTTTGTCTGTTTCTCAATAACTGGTGTTTGTGCTGTTGTTATTTGTTGTTATTTGTCTGTTTGCATTGTTTCCGTAGCGCTTCAAACACACAGACTTGGAAAAATCAGGCATTCCAGTGACAGGGATCGGGCTCCTTATAGGCATCTTACCTCCAGGGCAGGTAGCACGCAGGCACTCTCACTGTTTCAACTGTTAGATTTTTACATCTTGTATATACTAATGATGTTCTGTATGTGACTCTGTTTAACCTGTATCTGACTCCTGCCCCCCATCAGAGCACCTACCAGACCCCTGCTCCTCTATACACGTTTAGAGACAAAATTTTCCACAAGAGTATCATCTATATGTGGGTGTTGACCAGGTGAGGTGTACTTCACAACTTGACTGTTATTAGGATTGCTCTATTTAAATGTAGCAATGTCGTTTTAGAGGTTAAATGTTGAATTGGTTCTCATGTAGTAACAAACCCTCTGATTGGCAATTTTAGTACGGTGGCAGTAGCTCTAGGTGGGCTTACTATCTGGCACGCAATGTTGATATCCAGAGGAGAGACCAGCATAGAGAGACACATCAACAACAAGGAGACAGAACGCAAAGCCAAGCGATGCAAAGTGAGGATGCACGCACTCATTTACGCACACACACTGTTGGCTGCAACAGGCTTTCTAAACCAAACTCTCCTTCTTCTAGGTGTACAAGAACCCATTTAACTATGGCAGACTGAATAACTGGAAAGTCTTCCTGGGTGTGGAGAAGAGAAGGTCAGTTAACTGTTGTTTCACTCCAGGTTATGTGATGGCCTGTTGATTTTTACAGATTTTGAACACACACACACTGTAGAAGCGCCAAGGCATTCACACCTGCCAGAAGCGCCGGTTGGGGTCTTTTTTATTCATGCATGTTTTGAATGGGAGGGTTGTTGGGAGAAAAATATAAGAAAAGACCATTACATTGTGTGATGAAAGGCAGGTGTGATGTACTCTAAACACAATTACTTTGATTGTGAAGGGCTGTTGTTTACTTCTGGAAACATCAGTGGGAAATGCATTGTGGGTACTGAAAGGATGGCTTCTCATGGATATATATAGAATTCTATATGAATAAAGTACACCATCTCAGCATCTTTTCTTGGGTTTTAATTTAATTAGGACAGTTAACCTACTTTCTGATTTCTTGATACATAAATTATTATTACGTAAGGAAAATAGAATGGAATTTTTTGTGTACAAGATTTACATTCTGAAAAGCAATTTAACACAAAATTATGTAAGGGGTTAGGAACATTTTATTCACTGTACCGTTACTTTAGGGTTTAGTGCTATAAAGTAACAAGTGTGTGGCAGTAAGAGCGGTAGCCCTATTGAATAGCAATGTTTAGCTATTTCTACATTAATTTAAAATAATTTGCTGTATGTTAATAGAGTACTGTGACCCCAATCCTTTTTAAGTAACTGTCTCAAATTGACTGCTTCTGGCACTTCTAGTGTTAATGGGCAAAACTGAAGAATATAAATTAGTATTTGGTTATATATCGTTTTGGTAACTTTTGCCTCTGTCCTCTCCCCAGTCATTGGTTGACGCGAGTCCTCCTGCCCTCTGGACATGCCCCCTCAGGCAATGGCCTGACCTGGGACTTGTATCCAATCAGAAAAGACATGATGCCTGTCTGAGATCAGAACAGAACTGACTTCAAAGATCTATATAATAAGGAAAGTCTGTCGGACTGTCCTGATAGTACACATCTGTCCACAGAGAAAACTAAATCTCTACAGTGTTACCTGCTTCCAACCAGTGTTAAATCTCCACATTGGAGTTTGCATATGACCATTGGAAGTGGGAGTTGGAGAGGAAAACCACCTACCATACAGGGGATGGCCAGCTGACAAGCCAATGGGGAAGTTTGATGCTTCCAAGTAAAAGAACACTACTTCTTGTTTTAACTCTGAGCTAGCACAGGGTTCTCAGCTTGGGTAATAAAGGTTTTACACAGTACAGTACATGTAATCAGAGGTTAAATTTGGATTTGGGAAATGGGGTTCTGCTGGTCAGTGAAAGTACAGGAACTCAGCACCTGCTGCTTTCCAGTGAATGTAACCCATGCTTGTAATAGATCCAACTACAGACTTTATAAAGTCCAATGAATTGTGTGTTTTTCTACTATTGGTAAACCCATGAAAGATAGAACCTAAAGGGGGCCTGTCTGTGTAAGTTGCTATTGTCCTAACACAAGACAACCGGGCCCAAAGGCCACGCATCATGTACACAAATCAGCCATAAAATTATGAATACTGACAGGTGAAGTTAAAACACTGATAATCTCATTATCATGGCACCAGTGTATTTTGGGGTGTTTCTGGTCTGCAGTGGTCAGTATCTGTCAAAAATGGGACAAGAAAGGAAAAGCGGCAAACCTGCAACAGGGTCACTGGCAGCCAAGGCTCATTGTGGAGTGGAGAGTGAAAGCTGGCCCATTTGGTCCGATCCAACAGATTAGCTATAGCTATTTTTACTGTAGCTAAAATTTCTGAAATAATAAATGCTGGTTCTGATAAAAGGTGCCAGAAACTGCATTGCAGTTTGTTGTGCATGTACCTCAAGACTGTTACAATTGCCCCCTTAACTTAATGGATCCCTATTCCTTATATTGCCATTGTCATTTTTTGGCCTCCTGAAAGGCTCTGGCCAAAACAGGTGCAATTTAGGAATATCAAATGTGATGAAGTTGTGCTTTCAATATATGCATATTGAATTATTATTATTGTGAAATGCATAGAGCTTTACAGTTTGCTTTACGCCATTAAAGTCATCTCTTTTTCATTCTCATTTTATTTGTTCTCAATGTATTTATTTGAAATCTGTGACCTAAAATGATGATTTACATGCTTCTCCCATCTTTCCTTTTCTCCTTTTTATAACAATTGGGGAGAGAGGAGGGGCATCAAAGGAAAAGCAGGGATATCTGGCTTTATCACTCAGTGGCATTTCAGGAGTGGTAGTAGCAAGATGTATGCAATGGAGATCTTCCCATTTGGTGAATGGAGGAGTTTCTTCTCAACTACCCACTGAGTGACACATTTCAAACCACAAAGCAACAGAGGGCAGTGTCGGGCCAGTTCAGAAATGTCTGAACCCTACAAACAAAAAAGTATACAGCATCAAATCAATGGAGAATAATTTCAAATGTGCTTTAGTAAAATCTGACACAATTATTTTATATTTGGAGATAATTAACCAAATTTGCACTCATGACTACCATTTTAGGAAAATAATAATACAGTAGATTTTCTTTAACGCTGTTGTTTCTACTAAGCATGCGTATACGATTAGTTTTGTCATTGTGTCAGGACAGTGAAAGCTGAGTTAATGATGATTATTGAATATGAACAAGCTGCAGACAGAGCTTCTCGTGTTATCTATCTGTTCGAGGCGTTTCAGTTCATTGTTTATTATACATACATATTATACACATTTCTTTTTTAGAGGTCTGAAGGTCAGTTTGGGACTCAGAGCAGATCTGGCACAGCGGCTAGGAGAATAGGCCCCTCGAGGAGCAAAGGTGAATGGAATGGACAGATCCGCTGCTAACCCTGCTGGACCCTCCTCGCTACAGCTGATAAAAGACAATTTACTTGAATTTCTAGAGATTTGGCCAGCATTCTGCCGACAAATGTTAGATCTCGATATCTGGAATTGGATATCTGGTAAATGAAAAACAAGATCTATGAATTAAAGCTGCAAGCAGCATTGGCCGTGTTTCAACAGAATGTTACAATTGTACTTGTTGCGCCACTTTATTGTGGAGCAACCCCATCTAAAGTGATGACATTTTCTATTATGGGTTAACAAACAGACAGATAGCTTTATGGGATAGCTATGTGAAAATGGGCCACTTTTAACTAGATGTCCTCTTGTTGTTTTATGCCACTTTGTTGAATTTTGACCTACAGACTTGACCATTGACATGCTGGGGTATGACATACTAGTGTATGTTAATATCCTCTGTCCAATCAAGTTGAAGTGTAATTCAAATAACAGTATTTAAGTAATATGCTTACATGCTCACAACCATTGCCGCTTAGAGAAGGTTCTGAACAAATGTACTATTTATACAATATCCACAATGGCGAGGAACCCGTAACGGCGCACACTATGAGTCCCAATTGCAAAAATGTTTCTTGTGAGGAGATGAACACATGTACCAATTTACATGACTCTATGTCACATGGGGTGGGTGTGGCGAGCTTACAAAGGTGAAAATTTTGAGGCTTATAACAGCGCCACCATGAGGCTGATTTGCACGTCCTTCTACCATCAGTTGTGGCCTTTGGGCCTGTAGTAGCCTGCAAAGGCGGGCCTTATTGAGCCATTTTTCTCCTGGGAAATGGCTGAAATTACATTTTGACACATATCCTGAAATACCGAAAAAACTTGGAGGCGGAGTTAATGAGTCCCAATTGAAAATATGTTCCTTGGGAGGACGTAAACCAATTTTCCAATTTACACGACTCTGTCACATGGGGAGGGTGTGGTGAGCATAACGTTTCAAACTTTGGAGGCTTATTATTGCGCCACCATGAGGCCGATTTGCACGTCCTTCTACCATCAGTTGTGGCGCTTGGGCCTGTAGTAGCCTGTAAGGATGGGCCTTATTGTGCCATTTTATCTAATGGGAAATGGCTAAAAGGTCATTTTGGCACATATCCTGAAATACCGAAAAAACTTGGGGGCGGAGCTATTGGGTCCCAATTGCAAATATGTTCCTTGAGAGGTCGTGAACCAATGTACCATTTAACATAATTCCACGTCAAACAGAAAAGCCTGCGTGAGCTGGCAAAGGTCAAATGCTCAACATCGCCCCCTTGTGGTCAATCAAACAATGCTTGCACGTGCTTGGTCCTGTCAAGGTTCTGAACAAGTGTACCAAGTTGCACTGTAATACGATCAACCGTGTGTCCGTAACACGCATAGGCTACATGTACAAAAACACGCCACCTTGAGGTTTTGGGTGTCTATAGTGCCCCCATTTTGGGGCCTGCTGACTTGGCCTATACATCTTTTACAGACATTGGTCTGTTGAAGCTATTGTTCGAAGGACGTAAAGATTGGACATTCGGTGCCAGAGAAGAAGCGATTAAGGCTATTATTACAAAATCCAAAATGGCGGAAAATCCATCATGGCGGATTAATAAAGCCTTAAACAACAGACAAAGTGTAATTTAGCGAAGTTTGAGCGGTTGCTGCTTCTATAAGCGCCTCCGGTTGCAAAAGTGAACAAAGCAGGTTTACGTAGAAAATACATTAACATTACAATATTCACTTTTTCTTTTTTTCTTTGTTAAGGTCATGCACTCTCAGCGACTAAGAATCCACCTTGTTTTAAACTATTTTTTCCATACTCAAATAAAGAACTCATACAAATAACATGTGTTTCTCTCTAGTTGTATGTCTTGGACATGACTACACAGAACAAAGTTGTACGCATCAAGAGATTTGTACGGTTTTAACTTCTCCCGGGTATAAACGCTTGGAGTTTCAATCAGGTTATTATATATTTCCGGCTACTGAATGCTAGGCAATTTCGTTTCGTCGTTTAACCATATACAGGGCGCTATGCCATAAGGATCTGTAATACGTATTCCACACATTAATGTCAATTTTGTTAAATAACAGTGCTTATCGCTGGGTGACAGGTTGTTGTAGTAAGCGGAGTACATTTTGAAAAGATTGTTAGCTTAACGATTCTTCTTTTGAATTATTTCAATATAGCTAGATACTCTCTGCCGTGTTTTCTGCAGCCAAGATGCGCGCGCAACCCGAATGTTTACAAACATATTATTGGTCTAAATGTTAGCCAGTGACACACTCCATTTCAGTCGTCGTGTTTAGTACCTATGCTGTCCTCACTGAAGGTTGTTGCAGGCAACATTATATTCTCCAAGGAACAGGCAGGTTGTTGTGTTTGGCAGGATTTAATTAAGGAAAATAGCATTCAATTTGTAAAACTAGAAAAAGAACACAAAAACAAACACATTAAGTATCTTTGTATGGACCAAATATCTCTTGTACATTTGAAGATAATTATTGATATAAATCAACATAAACTGGTGCTTAAGATAATGTTTTATCATCTGTAAATATTCCTTACGCAAGCACCAGTGCTTTAAAGACTAACGATTGAACACATACATGTGTAGCTGACAATTAACTAACATTCTCAAACATCCTATACTCGAACCAAATAAATATTAACATAAACATGTTAATATAACTGTAAATGGCAGATAACTTACGGATGAAGCCGGTTTGTGAACTTTAAGACACAGGATTAAGTGGATGTGTACATTGTGATGCTCCCTCTCTGAAGCCATGAGGAAAAGGAACTTTCTATACATCACTTCCTCTTTTCTGCCACTACTTACAATGACCACTAGGGGTGGAAAAAGCCATACAACAAAACCATTACACTGATTCCATTACACTCTCCGCCTGGCATATTAAGAAAAATGCCACTTTACCATATCAACCCAAGTTCTATTCAAATCAAGGTCTGTCCTGGGAAATAGCCGTTTATGAAGCTTGAGGAAGTCATGGTTTCGAAAACCTCAATATGAATTGCCCGCGTGGACATACATGTGAACAAAACTGCCCACCTTTTATCTCTGGATTGGCCACCTCTGGTACGACGTGTGATGACTTCCCATGGCCCAAAAACGTCCAGTCCGACATACGAGAATGGAGGGTCAACCTGCAGGCGCTCCATAGGTAAATCAGACATTTGCTGCTGCTCTGTTTTTCCTCGCAACTTTTTGCATATGACACACCTATGAATGCAGCTGCTGATGAGACGTTTTCCTCCTACTACCCACAGACCACTAGCTTTCATGTTGCACACATTTGATGATGACATGCTCTGCTTTAGTGATGTCAGCCACCGTCA
>CM055730.1:24606222-24894440 GCA_029465975.1 Dallia pectoralis
CAGATTCTACTGTGAAATCATGAGCTTTTCTACCAGTTGTTTCCACTGTACCTGCACAGGTTTTGAGTGTGTAGGTTACTGCTGCTCCTTTGAGGTTGAACATGTCAAAAAACTCAGACCTAGCCAATGACACGTTGCTCTGATCGTCCAAAATGGCGTACATTTTTCTCTGTAGATTGCGATGACCGTTGGGGTACACATTTACGAGGCAGATCTTCGAGCAGGATTTGCCTTTGAAGCCCTCACCACATACCTCAGTACACCTGGATGTGACATCTGGCTGCCTTGCGTCCTCTCTCTCCCCGCCGTTCTCTGATGAAGGGGAAGATCCTGGCTGTGACTGTGGAGCCGGACCAGGGTGAAGAGCAGAAAGGTGTCTGTTGCTGTCACACTCAGTACATTTGATGGGTATTTCACAGAATCTTGCTTGGTGATTAGTCGACGCACAACAGCGAAAGCATATATTATTGTCCTTCAACAATTTCTTTCTGTCATCGAGACTCATTTTCCTGAAACCTCTGCATTCCTTCAGTGAATGGGGTTTGTTGTGCATTGGGCATTGCCTGTCAGGGTTTTTGTTTTAGGTATTGTATCCGCTAGTGATATACTTGTTTTATGTACAGAGATGGGCTTCTCTTTCTTGTAGGAGTTTGTAGAAAGAGTGGGCTGGTTAAAGCTGGGGTCATTTCTCTCTTCAGCTTCCCTGCAGATGAACCCTTTGAAGAAGCAGAAAGGAGGAAAAGCAACACTATATTCTCTCTTGTATTTTGACTACTTACAATGACCACTAGGGGTGGAAAAAGCCATACAACAAAACCATTACACTGATTCCATTACAGTACCTGTTTGGCGCGTCTCACCTGTCACGTCTCTATTCCCAACCATTCCCGACCCCTGAAACCAAACCAAAGGTTGGACAACTTGGTCAGTTAGTAATAGAATATTCTACAACAATCTGATGGGGAGCCTAAACAGATGTACGACTATGAATGTTTGTTGAATATCGAATATAAAACTGATTTCTCCTCGGTCCAACATGCTGCATTGAATGAGAAACTGTTTTATGTGCTGTTCGCACATTAGTTTAATCATTTCTGACATTGCATTATAGGTGAGGTTAAGAAACATGTTTCCCACTTTCAAAATAGGCTTTTTCTTATGTCACATGTGTCAACATTTTCCACACAGTAAATGGGTAATGAGCGGTTATTCCAACTGAAAACATGTTTTTCAGCATTTAAAATAAAGCTGTTTTTGTACTTTTACTCTTTTCTACAGCATATTCTTAATTTCCTAAAAGTTCAGTTTCGGTAATAATGAAAAAGTGTTCCCCACATCCAAATTAAGCTTTTTCCTATTTCACACAATTTGTCTTATCTACTCACTGTATTGTTACTAAGTCGTTTTTCTAGATTTAAACACGTTTTTTAGCATCTTTCTGAAGAAGCAGTACAGTCACTTTTAACTGAGCTTATTTTGACCAGAAACAGTTGTATGTGCTGTTTGCACTTTTTACATAAGTTTAATCATTTCTGACGTTGCCTTTTCATTAAGGTTAAAAAACATGTTTCCCCCTTTCAAATTAGTGTCAATATTATCTACTCAGTAAATGTGTAATGAGCAGATATTCTGACTGAAAACATGTCTTTCAGCATTTCAAAAAAATCTGTTTTTTAAAGAGATTTGTATGCATAGGATTTTTTTTCTGAGTGGTTGCTAGGGCGTTGCTAGGCGGTTGCGAAGGTTTTTTGGGTGGTTACTATGGTGTTGCTAGGCGGTTGCTAAGGTATTCTGGGTGGTTGCCAGGGCGTTGCTAGGCGGTTGCTATGGTATTTTGGGTGGTTGCTATGGTGTTGCTAGGCGGTTGCTAAGGTATTCTGGGTGGTTGCTAGGGCGTTGCTAGGCGGTTGCTAAGGTATTTTGGGTGGTTGCTAGGGTGTTGCTAGGTGGTTGCTAGGCAGTTGCTAGGGTGTTATGGGCGGTTGCTAGGGCGTGGCTTAATAGCTTCACAGTGATCCTGAGAGACCGATTGGTCGTCTGAGTAAAATGAGCCTGCCCACTTGTCTCTATGTTCCTATGCAATTTACCATAGTAGGAGAAACACATGCATTTCATGGGCCGTCCTTCACCATAGTAAGTCGATGGGGCAACTTTGGGCAGCTCCTGCCCCCCAGGGGTGCAACTTTTACCCCATTGTGAGGTATGTTCTTACAGAGCCTGTCAAGTTCTTCAAATGTGTCAAATTTCACGTTTCTGCGAAATCCTCGCTCAGAGTTATGACCTGTCAAACGTTTTTCGCAATGAAAGTCTATGTGTTTTTTCCGCCCGTTTTTCACCCCTGGGGCGAACATCGTAACCCTGGTCGCTTATAAAAGTCATAGCACACCATTCCAGAATAATCCGTACGATTTGACACTTCATTCATGGGTCTGTGACAAAAACTGCGGGGGAGTAGCAAACCGAAAAAAAGTGGAAGAAGCAGAATAATAATAATAATGAGCAATAACAATAGTGATGCCTTGCCATTGGCAAGCACCACTAACTAGAATGTACATTTCCAGAAGAAAAATGTGAAGTGGTGCTTGCAGTGTCAAAACTCACCGCTCGGTTGTTAAGAGTGTTGTACATGATGGGCTTTGCAAGATGGTTGCTAGGGTGTTCTGGGTGGTTACTCTGGTGTTGCTAGGTGGTTCCTAGGGTATTCTGGGAGGTTGCTAGGGCGTTGCTAGACGGCTGCTAAGGTATTTTGGGTGGTTACTATGGTGCTGCTAGGTGGTTGCTAGGGTATTCAGGGTGGTTGCTAGGGCGTTGCTAAGGTATTTTGGATGGTTACTATGGTGTTGCTAGGTGGTTGCGTGGGTATTCTGGGTGGTTGCTAGGGCGTTGCTCGGCGGTTGCTAAGGTATTTTTTGATGGTTACTATGGTGTTGCTAGATGGTTGTGAGGGTATTCTGGGAGGTTGCTAGGGCGTTGCTAGGCGATTGCTAGGGCGCTGCTAGGCGGTTGCTAGGGTATTTTGGGTGGTTACTATGGTGTTGCTAGGTGGTTGCTAGGGTATTCTGGGTGGTTGCTAGGGCGTTGCTAGGCGGTTGCTAGGGGTTCTGGGTGGTTGCTAGGCGGTTGCTAGGGTATTATGGGTGGTCGCTAGGGTGTTGCTAGGTGGTTGCTAGGGTATTCTGGGTGGTTGCTAGGGCGTTGCTAGGCGGTTGCTAAGGTATTTTGGATGGTTACTATGGTGTTGCTAGGTGGTTGCTAGGGTATTCTGTGTGGTCGCTAGGGCGTTGCTAGGCGGTTGCTACAGTATTTTTAAAGGTTAATATGGTGTGGCTAGGTGGTTGATAGGGTATTTTGGGTGGTTGCTATGGTGTTGCTAGGTTGTTTATAGGGTATTTTGGGTGACTGATAGGGTGTTCAGGGTGGTTGCTAGGGCTTTGCTAGATGGTTGCTAGGGTATTCTCGGTGATTGCTAGGGCGTTGCTAGGCGGTTGCTAAGGTTTTTTTTTAGGTTAAGAAACATGTTTCCCACTTTCAAAATAGGCTTTTTCTTATGTCACATGTGTCAACATTTTCCACACAGTAAATGGGTAATGAGCGGTTATTCCAACTGAAAACATGTTTTTCAGCATTTAAAATAAAGCTGTTTTTGTACTTTTACTCTTTTCTACAGCATATTCTTAATTTCCTAAAAGTTCAGTTTCGGTAATAATGAAAAAGTGTTCCCCACATCCAAATTAAGCTTTTTCCTATTTCACACAATTTGTCTTATCTACTCACTGTATTGTTACTAAGTCGTTTTTCTAGATTTAAACACGTTTTTTAGCATCTTTCTGAAGAAGCAGTACAGTCACTTTTAACTGAGCTTATTTTGACCAGAAACAGTTGTATGTGCTGTTTGCACTTTTTACATAAGTTTAATCATTTCTGACGTTGCCTTTTCATTAAGGTTAAAAAACATGTTTCCCCCTTTCAAATTAGTGTCAATATTATCTACTCAGTAAATGTGTAATGAGCAGATATTCTGACTGAAAACATGTCTTTCAGCATTTCAAAAAAATCTGTTTTTTAAAGAGATTTGTATGCATAGGATTTTTTTTCTGAGTGGTTGCTAGGGCGTTGCTAGGCGGTTGCGAAGGTTTTTTGGGTGGTTACTATGGTGTTGCTAGGCGGTTGCTAAGGTATTCTGGGTGGTTGCCAGGGCGTTGCTAGGCGGTTGCTATGGTATTTTGGGTGGTTGCTATGGTGTTGCTAGGCGGTTGCTAAGGTATTCTGGGTGGTTGCTAGGGCGTTGCTAGGCGGTTGCTAAGGTATTTTGGGTGGTTGCTAGGGTGTTGCTAGGTGGTTGCTAGGCAGTTGCTAGGGTGTTATGGGCGGTTGCTAGGGCGTGGCTTAATAGCTTCACAGTGATCCTGAGAGACCGATTGGTCGTCTGAGTAAAATGAGCCTGCCCACTTGTCTCTATGTTCCTATGCAATTTACCATAGTAGGAGAAACACATGCATTTCATGGGCCGTCCTTCACCATAGTAAGTCGATGGGGCAACTTTGGGCAGCTCCTGCCCCCCAGGGGTGCAACTTTTACCCCATTGTGAGGTATGTTCTTACAGAGCCTGTCAAGTTCTTCAAATGTGTCAAATTTCACGTTTCTGCGAAATCCTCGCTCAGAGTTATGACCTGTCAAACGTTTTTCGCAATGAAAGTCTATGTGTTTTTTCCGCCCGTTTTTCACCCCTGGGGCGAACATCGTAACCCTGGTCGCTTATAAAAGTCATAGCACACCATTCCAGAATAATCCGTACGATTTGACACTTCATTCATGGGTCTGTGACAAAAACTGCGGGGGAGTAGCAAACCGAAAAAAAGTGGAAGAAGCAGAATAATAATAATAATGAGCAATAACAATAGTGATGCCTTGCCATTGGCAAGCACCACTAACTAGAATGTACATTTCCAGAAGAAAAAATGTGAAGTGGTGCTTGCAGTGTCAAAACTCACCGCTCGGTTGTTAAGAGTGTTGTACATGATGGGCTTTGCAAGATGGTTGCTAGGGTGTTCTGGGTGGTTACTCTGGTGTTGCTAGGTGGTTCCTAGGGTATTCTGGGAGGTTGCTAGGGCGTTGCTAGACGGCTGCTAAGGTATTTTGGGTGGTTACTATGGTGCTGCTAGGTGGTTGCTAGGGTATTCAGGGTGGTTGCTAGGGCGTTGCTAAGGTATTTTGGATGGTTACTATGGTGTTGCTAGGTGGTTGCGTGGGTATTCTGGGTGGTTGCTAGGGCGTTGCTCGGCGGTTGCTAAGGTATTTTTTGATGGTTACTATGGTGTTGCTAGATGGTTGTGAGGGTATTCTGGGAGGTTGCTAGGGCGTTGCTAGGCGATTGCTAGGGCGCTGCTAGGCGGTTGCTAGGGTATTTTGGGTGGTTACTATGGTGTTGCTAGGTGGTTGCTAGGGTATTCTGGGTGGTTGCTAGGGCGTTGCTAGGCGGTTGCTAGGGGGTTCTGGGTGGTTGCTAGGCGGTTGCTAGGGTATTATGGGTGGTTGCTAGGGTGTTGCTAGGTGGTTGCTAGGGTATTCTGGGTGGTTGCTAGGGCGTTGCTAGGCGGTTGCTAAGGTATTTTGGATGGTTACTATGGTGTTGCTAGGTGGTTGCTAGGGTATTCTGGGTGGTTGCTAGGGCGTTGCTAGGCGGTTGCTACAGTATTTTTAAAGGTTAATATGGTGTGGCTAGGTGGTTGATAGGGTATTTTGGGTGGTTGCTATGGTGTTGCTAGGTTGTTTATAGGGTATTTTGGGTGACTGATAGGGTGTTCATGGTGTGGTTGCTAGGGTATTTTTGCTAGATGGTTGCTAGGGCTTTGCTAGATGGTTGCTAGGGTATTCTCGGTGATTGCTAGGGCGTTGCTAGGCGGTTGCTAAGGTTTTTGGGTGGTTGCTAGGGCGTTGCTAGGTGGTTGCTAGGGTATTCAGGGTGGTTGCTAGGGCGTTGCTAGGCGGTTGCTAGGGGTTCTGGGTGGTTGCTAGGCGATTGCTAGGGTATTATGGGTGGTTGCTAGGGTGTTGCTAGGCGGTTGCTAGGGTATTCTGGGTGGTTGCTAGGGCGTTGCTAGGTGGTTGCAGAGATATACTGGGTGGTTGCCAGGGTATTGCTAGGCGGTTGCTATGGAATTTTGGGTGGTTGCTATGGTGTTGCTAGGCGGTTGCTAAGGTATTCTGGGTGGTTGCTAGGGCGTTGCTAGGCGGTTGCTAAGGTATTCTGGGTGGTTGCTAGGGCGTTGCTAGATGGTTGCTAGGGTATTCAGGGTGGTTGCTAGGGCGTTGCTAGGCGGTTGCTAGGGGTTCTGGGTGGTTGCTAGGCGATTGCTAGGGTATTATAGGTGGTTGCTAGGGTGTTGCTAGGCGATTGCTAGGGTATTCTGGGTGGTTGCTAGGGCGTTGCTAGGCGGTTGATATGGTATTTTGGGTAGTTGCTATGGTGTTGCTAGACGGTTGCTAGGGTATTTTGGATGGTTGCTGGGGGCGATACTAGGTGGTTGCTAGGGTGTTATGGGCGGTTGCTAGGGCGTTGCTAGGCGGTTGCTAAGGTATTCTGTGTGGTTGCTAGGGCGTTGCTAGGCGGTTGCTAAGGTATTCTGGGTGGTTACTATGGTGTTGCTAGGTGGTTGCTAGGGTATTCTGGGTGGTTGCTAAGGCGTTGCTAGGCGGTTGCTAGGGGGTTCTGGGTGGTTGCTAAGCGGTTGCTAGGGTATTGTGGGTGGTCGCTAGGGTGTTGCTAGCCGGTTGCTAGGGCGTTGCTAGGCGGTTGCTAGGGGGTTCTGGGTGGTTGCTAGGCGGTTGCTAGGGTATTATGGGTGGTTGCTAGGTTGTTGCTAGGCGGTTGCTAAGGTATTCTGGGTGGTTGCTAGGGCGTTGCTAGGTGGTTGCTAGGGTATTCAGGGTGGTTGCTAGGGCGTTGCTAGGCGGTTGCTAGGGGGTTCTGGGTGGTTATTATGGTGTTGCTAGGTGGTTGCAGAGGTATTCTGGGTGGTTGCTAGGGCGTTGCTAGGTGGTTGATATGGTATTTTGGGTAGTTGCTATGGTGTTGCTAGGCGGTTGCTAAGGTATTTTGGATGGTTGCTGGGGGCGATACTAGGTGGTTGCTAGGGTGTTATGGGCGGTTGCTAGGGCGTTGCTAGGCGGTTGCTAAGGTATTCTGGGTGGTTGCTAGGGCATTGCTAGGCGGTTGCTAAGGTATTCTGGGTGGTTGCTAGGGCGTTGCTAGGCGGTTGCTAAGGTATTCTGGGTGGTTGCTAGGGCGTTGCTAGGTGTTTGCTACGGTATTCAGGGTGGTTGCTAGGGCGTTGCTAGGCGGTTGCTAGGGGGTTCTGGGTGGTTGCTATGCGGTTGCTAGGGTATCATGGGTGGTTGCTAGGGTGTTGCTAGGTGGTTGCTAGGGTATTCTGGGTGGTTGCTAGGCGGTTGCTACGGTATTTTGGATGGTTACTATGGTGTTGCTAGGTGGTTGCAGATGTATTCTGGGTGGTTGCTAGGGCTTTGCTAGGCGGTTGCTATGGTATTTTGGGTGGTTGCCCAACACGGTCCAAATATTCTAAATCTAAGCGATTGTTACTCGTCACAATACACATACTAGACAGTAAAATTAGCGAATCAACAACGCATCGTATAGATGTGGGAAAACTACAGACATATAGCACAGTACCCAGAAATGGCCAGTAACGGTGTTTCATTTGGTATCGGGGAGTTAGCGTAAAGGCTACGCCGTAATGCTCTTGGTATGCTTCTTCATTTTAATATCCCGTATGTTAGCACGGTTACTCTTTATGCTATGAAAGTTGTAAGCGTGGTTATGTTTTGGGGGGTGTTGGGCATAGTTTTAAAATACTTCTATAAATACCACTCGCCGACCTTCCATAACTTTCTTTACAATCAAAACCATGCAATGCCAACGATATGCACCGTGCGTCCCCCGGCCATTCCGTGAAGCTTGGCGTGGGAGGGTATCGTCCAGAGGTTCCAGTGGTAGGTAGCCTAATACTTGCTGAATATTTTTTTAAGAAAATGCTAAAATACGTTATTTTTTGAAGAATCACATTTTTAATGATCTTAATGATTTCTCATCACAGCAGGCCTTAGTGTGTGTGTCCTCGCAGACTCCATGCTGAAAGGCATGGAGCATGCTTTTCCACACACACACTTTTGGGTGCACCCTGGAACCACTCTGGAGAGGGCCACGTACCAGCAATTGTACCACTTTCCTGGTGTGAGTGGTCCATTGTTGCTGGTAATTCACATTGGGACGTATAACGTAGCTACCGGGGATTCTCCTTATGACATTATTAGGAGAATGAGGGAACTGATGATGAAAGTTAGGGAGGAGTATTGATATGAAGTAAGGTTTGCCATTTGCTCCATCCTGCCCCGGCCAATAGACGATGCTACCACAAAAACTTTAGTTAGGGAATGTAATCTGCTACTGGAGCATCTGTTTTACGAAAATGATAATGTAATTTTTCTTAGGACCAATAGATTATTCCTGAAGAACTCAAAACCCAATCTGGCATATTATAGTCGTGACCAACTTCATCTTAACCGTCACGGTAAGAGCCAACTTGTTGGTTACTTGCAGAATTTTTTGTTTCATTATATGAGGTAGGTTATTTAGATCAGAGTTAGACTTTTAATTTGATTATTTTTTTTGTTGAGTTCTTCAGTTTTTCCAATTATTTAGTTTAAGGCTCAATCCCAATTCACCCTTTGGCCCTACCCCTTGGCCCTACCCCTCCATTTTGCGCGTTCACGACGAGGGGTAGGGCGTCCCGATTCTTGTTGCGATCGAGGGGTAGGGCCAAGGGGTAGGGCTACATAGCCCTCGATTTTTCAGAGGCACACTCCGAACCGAGGGCTAGGAGAAAAGTTCCTAGGATGCATCGCAAATCACCGGCAAGATGGCTTCACCAACATACAAATGTAAGTATTTTCTTCGTACAATTTACGATAACCGTGGTTGTAATGCTATTATAGTGTGTCATATATTATATTAGATATGTGCTATTGTCGTTGTAGCCGAAGGTCTCCACATTCGGCTAATATGGTTATTTTCTTCTAAACAATCATAAAAAAGATCGCAATTCAGCCGTCAGCATGTTATCTCGGTAGCCAGGCAGTCAGGGTTGCTTGTTTCGTTGTTTCTAACGTTAATGAAGCTGTGTTTTAATTTTTAATTGGTGACTGGTTAGATAGTTGTCATCTAACGTTACCATCAGGGGTAAAGTGGGCCGGAACTGCGACTTATTTACATGATTCATAAAACATATTATCAGTTGAGCCTATGTTTGACACCGAAGAAAAAGAAAAGATTATCAGTCAAAAAGTTCCGTTTTAGGAGGAGAAGAAATAGGGCAGGATAAGGAAACTGAGAGAAGAAAGATGCAGATGAGGAGAGAGCAGGTATTGACAAATAGTCTAATGCCCTCTGACATAGTAAGGTAAGCTTGTAGTGGAGTTAAGTGAAATGTGAAGTAGGCTAATGACAAATTTCCATAATTGTGGTTGTCATTTATTTCTGTTGTAGTTGTCTTCAGCAATTTTTATGTTTGCATTTACATTATGAAAAACAAGGTTGTGTTCCATATTGTGGTGTTCAGTAATTCTAACATGGTATCGTCATGTCAGTGTAGATTAGGGATGGGAATTGATAAGAATTTAACGATTCCGATTCCATTATCGATATTGCTTATCGATCCGATTCCTTATTGATTCTCTTATCGATTCTCATTGGGTGAGGAAATAATTACAAATTTGTTTGTTTGTATTAACTTGCTTTAATATCTGATAAGAACACCGCACATACTCAGAGTATACACAAATTATGTGTAGCAACCTCAGAACAAACCTAAAAGTAAAGTCCAGGGACCTATAGATTTTTTCACATTCATTGGTCCAGCCAAAAAAAAAAACTGCCATTTAAGTGCCATAAAAACAAAAACACAGACGGTAAACAGTCAAGGAAGAGCTTGTTCCTTTGGGAATATTCAACCTGAAACTAAATTCAACTCAACTGACATACAAAATAGAAAGAAGTCTTCTGTAAAGACCACAACTATCAACTTGGGCAAATGATTGACAATGGAGATTATTATCCGTATAGTAAAAGTTTACACAATGAAATGGCGTCACACATTAACTAAATAGACAAGTTACCTTTGGCATTTATAGCAGATGCCGTCTCATTAGCTCCGCTGCTGCTTGACTCACTTGTTGTTGTGTCGCTGAGTAGTAGAGAATCAAACACGCGACAGTCCTGCAAACGGATTGCGTGCTGTGTGGCCAAATGCTTCTGCATATTGGAGGTAGTTCCCCCCATTGCCGAAATTAAACTTTTACGACTGTTGCAAATGACTGCATTGGCGTCTTTTCGAGTGAAATATAACCACACTTTAGATCGCTTCTGCGTAACCAAAATGCGTAGCGCGTGTGTGACGGTCATGATGACACATTTGCAACGAGCCGAACCGTTAAGCGGAATCGTTAAGCAGGTATACTAACGGTTCCAAGGAATCGATTCACTGGGAACCGGTTCTAAAGAAGAACCGGTTCTCGATTCCCATCCCTAGTGTAGATCAGTGACGTGCGGTGAAGTCATTGGCCGGGGAGGCACTGGCTAGTATGAGAGCCAGATTTACTCAGATATAAACCGCTACTATAGTACATGACAGGCAGGCCGCCAGCCCAATAAAGCAATACAACAACATATTGTTAGGCAATTAGAACTGAAGCCTGCACCCTGAAACAACAGCGCCGTAAATAGAAATCCTCGTTGACTATCAAGACGCTAAAACATACCTCATCTTAATTTCACTTTTTCATTGGCAGGTTGCAGATTTATTGGTTAGACAAGGGTTTGTTTTATATTTTAAATAAGCAGCATTCTTTAAAACAGACATATTCGATCAAAGCTTACAGGCGAATGCATTTTCACTATTTATTCGAATTTAACACAAATACAAATACTTGTAGCTTGGTCTTACCTTTACTTGAAAATGAAGTCCATTCGCCTATCCTTCTGAACAAATATATCGGTCACTCTGTTATAGAAGTCTTCTTTATTTTCTTTCAGTTTTATAAGTCTCTCGGTCTCAATAGAGATGATTGCCAGGGAGGAAAGTCGGGCTTGATCAGTCCGATTTCGACTGTAGGTTTTGAGTCGTTTCAACGCAGAAAACGACCTTTCAACGGACGAGGTAGTAGCTGGTATGGTGAGCACCAGCTGGAGTAACTTTGTAGCCTCAGGTACAGTTTGCATCAAATCATGCTTGACCAAAAAGTTGAGGTGCTGTCCGGGTGATTTGCATTCGTTTCTCACCAGATGCGAACTATATAGTCCGATAAGATCAGACTTTAGCCTAACGAAGTCGAAGTATTTTCCATATTTTGACAGGCTCTGCATTTTGGTATCTTCAAAGCTCTGTGACATTTCATAAAATTTTGTACAATCGACCAAACCCAAGAAATTTAGTTCAGCGAAATTATCAAACCTAGCTTTCATTTGAACACTGACATTTTCTAGAATGTTACTGAACATTCTTTTTCTCTCATCTTTGATCGGGTGTTTGCTTCTGGCATTTTCTGTTAGGCCAAGTGTAACGCATTTCTGCTCTAATCTGTCATGGAAACTGTCAAAGCCTTGTCTCAGACGTTCCACAACTTCCATTGCGTCTCGGATTCGCTGACAGCAGAATCCAATGTCCATTACTTTATTCTGTAGAACATGAAACAGGGCGTCGGTTTCGTTAAAAATGGACTCATATGTCATTATGAAGAAGCAGGTTGATGCTTTTGACAGCCAGAGATCATATCCAGCAGCCATCATAAGGGTGTCATTGTCCCAACCATCAGAATTTTCGCTCATAATTTTGAACACAGCACGCAGATCTGATTGGTACATGCTGATCGTCTGCACTAGCCTAGAATTCGAACTCCATCTCGTTGACGCTGCTCGAGGTAAACGTCGCTTCACAACTTCGTCAAGTAGGTGGGTACGCTTGGTCGACTTGTTGAAAAATGAAGCAAGTCCCTCAACTGTTTTAAAAAACGTTTTACACTCGGGCATACATTTTGCTGAATGAGAGAGCACCAGGTTCAATTTGTGCGCATAGCAATGGGTAAAGGTGGCTTCGGGTACCTTTTCTTTAATTTTGGCCTGCACCCCATTCAATTGTGATGCCATTACCGAAGCCCCATCGTAAGTCTGAGCTACCAGTTTTTCAACACAATTGTATTTCCCCAACACTTCCAAAACATAAGCAGCAATAGCTGGTGCTCGTCTGTCATCACTCACATCATCAAAACCTAAGAACGCCTCCCGCACCTCGCTTTTAGCCACATAACGCAATATTACAGAGATCTGGGCTTTGTTAGTTATATCCGTTGTCTCGTCTGCTTCAACTGCAACAAATGTGGTTGCATTTATCTCCTCTTTTATATCATTTCTAATTACATCACCTATTGCTTCGATTAAATCATTCTGTATTCTGTTAGATAAGCCAGAAAATACGGTAGATGTCTCCAAATGTCTGCGTAATTTTTCATCTTTCTCAGCAAACGCATGTAATAGCTCCACATAATTGCCACGATTATTAGAGCTAGCACTTTCGTCGTTACCGCGGAATGCTAATTCCTGTTTAGCAAGAAAGCAAGTAGCATTAATGAGATCTTTTAAAATCTCTCGGTTTTTCTTTACCTTAGCATTGTGAATGCTAATATTTCATCTTCTCTGTTCATTCAAGGCCAGATCGATTCGTACATTTCCAAAGGTTTTTAAAGAAATTTGGCTTTGAATGTGAGTGGTCGAATTTTCATGTTTGTTCAGGCTCCTGGGTAGGTTTTTCAAATCACAAAATCCTGCGTTAGTCCAAACGTTGTCGGTATGGGAGAAAAGAAGGCAGGGAAAGCAAAAAAGGCGATTCTTCGTAGCACAACCACACAGCCAGTCTTTTCTTTGGTACCACTCAACTTGAAACGACCTTGTCATTTTTTGTCCTTGGGTTTGAATAAGGTGTTTGAGCTCAGGCGTTGGTCTTCCCTTGTTAATAATTTCCTGTTTTGCTCCAAAATCAAGTTTAGCAAAACTCTTAAGGTTAGCAATGACAGTTGCCATTTTTCTGCCACTGTCTGGGATCAAGCTAGCTGAGAGAGCTCGAGCGTTAAAGGCGTGGTTTCAAGACGCGCGCCCCAGCAGTGAGGCAGACCCATAAGCTGCCTCTCCTGCTTACATTTCATCGCGATTAAAAAATCTAAGACAGCAAGCACACACTGCCAACCACTAATTTGTACGTATATGCCTACATTTAATAAGTTACTTAGATAATATAAGTCGTTGATATGTAACTAAGGGTCTACTCAAAGTAGTCCAAACATTGCATTGGCGATGTAGTGAGAGATTGAAACAGGTACGCGCGTATTGGCCACGCTTCATTCATTTTCTGATGGGTTGCGCAATCACAGGGGAGGCTGAGCTGATCGCTGCCTCACTGCTCTCTCCAGTGTAGTCTACTTGCTGCGGAGCGAGTGATCGAAACAGGCACGCGCTTATTGCCCGCGCTTCATTCATTTTCTGATGGGTTGCGCAATGACAGGGGAGGCTGAGCTGATTGCTGCCTCACCTCTCTTTCCCTGTGCTTTTTGCAGCCGAGCACCGCAGATTTCGATAATTTTTGCGAATTGTCTTTATAAAAACGATTGGGATTATACAGTAATTGAATTTCTAATAATAATATTAATTATTATATTCGTTTAGTTTCTTTCAGATAATTATTTTTAATTCGATTATGACAGGTGAGGCAGTGCCTCACCTGCCTCCCCTGACCGCACGTCACTGGTGTAGATGTAAATTAAACCAAAATTAAACAATCAAAATATCAAGTAAATAAGTATTGTGATAGTGACACTCTTGTCCCAAAAAGTATTGCTATACCACAATACTCAATATGTTGTCCCACAGTGATTCACATTTCCCTGTTGCACCTACACAAAATTTGCGGGTTCCCCCACCTGCCATATCCCACTTTTACCACTGATTACCATTATTGTCACAGTATGGACAAAAGGCAAGCACTGGCAACCGTTTTTCTCAAACATGTCTCATCATTCCAGGGACTCCACAGGAAACCAGGCGGATCATCCGTTTCCGTGCTGAAAATGAAATTCGGTTTCAGAAATCAAAAAGTTCTGCCAAAAACCTTTGGGGGTAAGTCATTTGATCAGTATGCTTGACTGTATAATTTCTTTTTAAATAGTTTTATTATGTTAAAATTACTCATTCAGATCATCTTCTGCTACAGTATTACACACACCAGGTCCCACCGTCTGCTAACAGTAACAGACGGTGTTTGTGTGTTGCAGTGTGTTTTTAATATTTTATTCATTTCTCTTTTGTCTAATGATTCCAGGAAAGCGCTATTTCATTTTACCTGTACTAATGTGGTATGTCTGGTAAATGACAATAATATTGTTATGATACAGGACATTGATCAAAGAACTTGGCCTGGAGGGACACGTCACTTCCCAACAGGTCTCCAAGAAGTGGGAAAATCAAAAAAATATATATAAGGTAAGCAGAGACCAGTGTGGTACTAGCTTGGTTTATATGGAGGGATTCCAAACGGTCAAGGAAATCCATAAATGTTCAATGCAATCTTGTAAATGTAATGTATTGTTTGTTTGTATTCACTTCAGGACCTGAAAACCCTGAAAACAGGATCTGGAACGGATGCTGGCGAGGTAACAGCTTCATCATGGCAGTATTATGAGGACATGCACGAGGTGTTGGGTGCCAGGCCTTCAATGGACCCTCCTGTTCTGGTTGCATCTTTTCATCCTGATGCTGATCCGATACCACTTCTTATGGTAAGGTTTATAGGGTTAGCTGCAATTGCATTTGTAATTACTTTAACAATGCTATGTAGCCTGAAGTGTTATTGATCACTTGTTATGAGAATTGTAATGTACATAGTAATGTGATATTGGTATTAATGATACACCATTATCTTATTTCTTTGGTAGCACTTTATAATAATAAGGGTAATGCTGAACTAATGTTATTCATTGCAGGAATTATTATAAAGTGTTTCCTATAAGTTTGTCTCTCTTTTTTTTGTTCTCTTAGGCCAAGCAGTCCAGACACCGCCTCAGACACGGCCAATACATCTGCAGCCTCTCCTGTTGCAACCCCACACACCTCACCAAAAAAGAAGAGGAGGAAGTCCAACCCTATCGTGGAGTTTCTGATAGAGGAAAGTGCTAAGGAGCAAAAGCGACATGAAGAGAGTGAGGCAAAAATGGATAGGTTCTTAGGCCTGTTTGAAAAACTCATAGATAAAATATAAGTTAAATATAATTTCAAATGTAATATAATTCTGTGCTGGTTTTGAAAATGTTTTGTTCACAATGTTATTGCACTTTCCTCAAATGTTTTTTTTAAATGTTTTGTTTACAATGTTATTGCACTATCAAATGTTGTTTTGAAATTCTTTTCTGTATTTTAACAATAGACAAATTGAAATGCAGTTATATATATTTTTATTTTTATTACATACATTTATGTTATAAGAAATTGCAATATTGTTCATAAAAAGATTTTGTAAACTCTGTGCTATTAGTATAAAATAATTGGTAAAGACATTGTAAAATAACACATTTACATCCATGTGATGCTACAGGCAGCATCAGCAACAAAAAATACAATGCCAATGCTCACGGGGTGGTTGGGGTTCAAGGATGTCCAAATCTGCATCTTCATCTGGCTCCAGCAAGTCCTCATTATCTAGACACACATTGTGTAGAAATGCACAGGACGCAATAACCAGAGGTGCAAATGTGGGTTTAACCTCCAAGGCTCTGAAAAGGGTAGACCTCCATCTGGTTTTCATCATCCCAAAAGCTCTTTCGATTATGCTGCGGGCCCTGGCATGATAATAATTGAAGCGCCCTTGTATTTGCCCATTAACTGGCTCCTTGTATGTTGTGATTAAGCAGACAGGTGTGTCCAAACAGGGATAGCCACCATCACCCAGAAGGATGTAACCTGTGGGAGGATACTGTCTTGCCCTGTAAAAGCTGCTGTTCTTCATGATGCGCGTGTCATGAACTGATCCTGGGTAACCAACAAAGATATCTAGGAACCTTCCATTAGAATCACAAATTGCTTGCATGTTAACGGAATAGAATCCTTTGTAATTCAGGTAGTCTAATCTGTGCTGTTGAGGAGGTTTAATTCTGACATGGCTGCCATCTATTGCTCCCACAACATTGCTGAATGCAGGCCTTCCTGACAGCTTGACAAATCCTTGACCAACTGCATGAAGCTCTCCTGCCAGTGGGAAAGAAATGGCTCGTTTCAGGTTGGCCATTATATGTTGTGCAACGCTGTGGATGCTGCGATGGACTGTAGACTTGGGCACATTGAAAACCCGGGATACAACTGAGTAGGACAGTCCATGAGCCAGCCAGTAAACGTAGATCAGGACTTCCAGTTGGTTACCCCAGCCATGGTCCTGTTCCCTCTGTAGGAGCCTCTGCAGATCATGCATGGCTCTTCTACTGAGGCGAAAGTCCTGCTTCAGCTCAGCCTCTACATTAAACCACAATCGCAGGATGGGCATGTTGTTGTTGAGCCTGCAGTATAACCTAGGATCACCAGTCTGAAAAAAAGGATACTAGTTAAAATTGCAGGGAAATTGTTGAAATTTGGCATCTCCTTATCCCCCAACCCAAATGCATAACTGTAGTTATATACGTTAATAGCAGCCAACAAAACAGTACATGTTCACGGTATTCTATCTTATCAGACCAGCACACATGTCACACAAATGAAAAAAGTAAACATATTATGCATGTAGGCTATGAAAAATTGGTTCCTCCGACATTTCATATCCAAACTAAAGGCAGCTAACGGTAGCCAATAACGTTAACGTTACATTGTAGCAAGCATGTTGTCATTTGTTAAATATTTGCAAAAATTGCAATTGCATTTTCAGATATTCATACAACAAAATATTCTGGGGGTTAGCTAGGCTAACTGCAACAAAATATGTTAATATGTTTGTTGTCCGTCCTACATACCACAAACGTATCCATCAGCATTCGCCTGCGTTGAAGACGTCTCCGTTTTCTTGTCCGAGTTGCGACAGAAAAGCGCAGAATTATGGATATTGCCCATATCACAGAGATTGCAGACAGCGGAGGACGGCATATTTGTATTGTTGTCAGTCGTTGTCATAAAGAAATCCTGTAAAAACTCGTCGCTTCCGTGATGTCAGAGCCATCGTCGACGACTGATGACGTATCGGGTTCATAAAGGGTTGTTCCAATTCGAAGGGGAATATTTCTACCCCTTGGCCCTTGCAACTCTGTTTTAAGGGCCAAGGGGTAGGGCCAAGGAGTGAATTGGGATTGAGCCTTAATGTCATATCCTTTCATGTTACTTGTTGTTTTCCAAAAAGTAAATTTTTTTGTTCCTAATCTTCCTTTTCCTTCCTTTCCTGACTAAAATTATACATTTTTGTTATCATTTAATCTTCAACGTTTACCCAAATCTGATGTACATTTAATAAGCAACTCCAAATAAGCATTCCAAAAGACTTCAGTATTGTAACTTCCTTAAATACACAGTAAACTTCAAGAATGTATAAAATGTATTTATTATTTACCTCAGAAGGTTTTGTATTTTAAAATATTTATTTTATTAGAATTCTGACCTTTGAGTGTTTTCAGCATTTATAACGACACCAATTTAGGTTTTAATAGTGACTCTTAATTATTTATTGCGTTACAATTCTTAACCAGAATACAGGGAAGGAAAAAAGTGTAATCAGGCCTAATTATCCTTAACAGACGTAAGTATAGAATTAACATGGACTCATCAGGTAGCCTTATTAAATGTACAGTTAGTAGGGGTGGAGGGAAAAATCGATACAGCATAAAATCGCGATATTTCCCGTGGCAATACTTTATCGATACACAGACGCCAAGTATCGATATTTTACTATTTAAATCGAACATGAGAATTTAACTTTTTGTTAGTAGAATAATAAAATAAATTGCGTATTCAGTCCACCGGGTGACGTGATGGTCAGCATGCATGAGGATGCAGATACAGGAATCCACTGACGATACGGCTGTATCCGTGAAAAAATGGCATTGTCAAAAAAATATATTCGCCAGCTTTTCTAATACTCTTTCGCTCGTATCAGTGTATATTTGCGGTAGGGCTTTTGATATTAACAGCTGATATTTACGGTCAACTGCACCTTTATAAAGCCGGTCTTTTTCTACTTTAGACTGGCAGCATATCCTTCACAATGTAATATGTCAATGCATCGCGTTATCTCCTTCCAACTCAAACTTTTCTTGTCATAAGGGATGACGTTTGTAAAGGATACGTCTATGGTTATGTGTCTTTTAACCGACATGTTTGGATTCGGGGCACTATCAGTGTTTAATAGTAGGCCTAATGTGTCTTTTAACAGACATGTTGATTCGGGGCACAATCAGGGTCTCATAGTTTCACCTATTCATCCACCGTGTGTTTCGGTTTTAGGTGACGGTAGAGATCGATTGTACTGCTGTATTTAGTAGGAATGGCCTTTCGACAAATTTGACACACCGTTAATTGGCTCAATATCGGACTTTTTAAAGCCGAACAACTTCCAAATTACATCAGAAACATCGCTTCGCTTTCTCTGGGTGATTTCTTCCTCACTAGAAGAGGTGCTCCGTGCTCGCTCTTACAGCTGATACACTTCAACTGAACCCGCCCCGTTATAATGGAGACCGGCTTTCAATGTTTGTGATTGGTGGATTACCACTGTGCTGTGATTGGTGGATAACCTCTGTGCTGTCACGCAATTGGTCCATTATTTGGGTTAGGGTTAGTTTTCCTTCAGGGACATAATAATGAAGTAGGAGACAGTATGTTTAAAATCGCAATAATATTGGATCGTGACCTAAGTATCGTGATAATATCGTATCGTGGTGCCTCTGGCGATTCCCACCCCTAACAGTTAGTATTAATCTGGCAGTCAAGCTTAACAGGGAGTTACCATACAGGCCCCGTGTCTCATATCACTTTCCTGCCAGCCCTGACGCAGTGACTTTTCATTTGTTTTAGGGGTACTGTTGATGTGTTCCTATTAACCTGCCTATTAAACTTCATAATAACCTGCCTTTTAAGCAGCATGTAACCAGCCTATTGACAGACATAGCAACCTGCCTATTAAACAGCATGGTAACCAGCCTTTTAACCAACATAGTAAAATATTAAACAGCATTGTAACTTGCCTAGTTGTTTGAGTGTGAGCCTACCCATACAGTACTAGTGGCTAGCTAGTTAGTTTGCAGACTAACAATAGGTTTTTGAATACAATCTACTCAGTGATGGATCCTACACATACAAGAGTAACTAGCTAGCTAGCTTGCTAACGCTAGCTAACATGCTAATGTTAGTTGGTGAATGTATGCATACACATACAGGAGTAGCTAGCTAGCGCGCTAACCTGCTAACGTTAGTTGTTTGAATGTATGCATACACATACAGGAGTTGCTAGCTAGCGCGCTAACGTTAGTTGTTTCAATGTATGCATACACATACAGGAGTAGCTAGCTAACTAGCGCGCTAATGCTAGCTAACATGCTAACGTT
The DNA here is from genome assembly GCA_029465975.1 of Dallia pectoralis. Taxonomy (NCBI): domain Eukaryota; kingdom Metazoa; phylum Chordata; class Actinopteri; order Esociformes; family Umbridae; genus Dallia; species Dallia pectoralis. The sequence continues at coordinate 24,625,909 of CM055730.1, forward strand.
AGTTGTTTGAATGTATGCATACAGGAGTAGGTAGTGCGCTAACGCTACAGACAGAGCTTACCCATTCAACATACAGCAGCAGCTGCAGCTAGTGATTGTGGCTGTTGTCTGGCAACCATGTTTTCATGTTATCAGAGTGCGCTGCTTCCACACCCGCCCTTCCAGAATGTTCAATCCATTTGGCCAATCAGCAACAAGCAAACGCAGCTTGGTGGCTGTTTGTGTCAGTTGAATAGATTCAGGCATTGTCGTATACTATTAGCTATACTAACAATAGTATAAGTCTTACAGTTTAAATATTTACATAATGAGAATCCTAAGAACCAGGCCGACATTCTGATGTATAATATATGCCATCACAATTTACAAATGACCAAAAAAACACTCTAAATCGACTTGCTAGTTAGAGTGGAGATTCAAACCATTTTAATGGCTAGTTGGAAACAAAAGGACATAACGTAATAACTATTTATGTTACAGCTAATATGTGGACATTTCTAGTGACAGTACAAATAGCTGAACATTTTAATATGCCATTTGTGTGTATAGACTTGAAACTCTAGCAGCAGCAGCAGTTTCTAAATGTTATCAACATTTTCACATGGAGGGGCTCTCACTCTATTTATGAACATTTTACCAATGTATTTCAATGACATTGAATGTATTTCAATGAGGATTAATTAGCGATGTAGGAGACGTTTACCTTGTTTCTTTCTATGTTAATATATTTCTTTGTTGGGACGCACATATCACTAGGAGCGCCAACAGCCCACGCCCGCGGGCACAGCGGTTAGTAATTAAAATAAATATATAATGTTGAAAAGCTACAGCCTCATCCTTCCATGACTTTTCCTTAATACGTGCATTTTACCTTGTCCCGTTTTCAGAATTGCAAAATCACGAACCGAACACAATATAAAACTACTATTTACATGTTTTTTGATACCTAAACTGCCTTCCTGTCGCCAAAATCCCACACCGCTGGGCATTGGTACCCAAGAGGCGCTAATTGCGGTACCCAGACACCGATCACACCTCACTGGGCTTATGACGTCAATGGTTAAATGGGAGATACACAGACAAAAGACTGAGTGATACACATAGACAATAGAGAGATTGGCTTGGTTGAATTTAAATGAACTGGAAAAAAGAGGTAAGTTTATAAAGAAAAATGTTTCACTAAATAAACAGAATGAATTCATCCAAATACATTTATGTATACAGCCCCATTCATTTAATTTTTAATGTATTAGTTCTATGTGTCATGCGCCTATGCACTCAATAACTAATAACGAATGAACCTCAGTGTATTCATATAGCCTACAAGAGACTTCAACAAAATATCGTAAAATATCGAAATTAAACGAACATAAACTATAATTATCAATAGGCACACAGAGAAGGACGTGGGACATGTCTGTTGATGACCTCAAAGCCTTCATTGCGCTTTTGTATGTCCGGGGCGCATACGGCAGAAAGAGCATGAAACTGGACTGGTTTTGGTCCGTTCTATATGAAACTGGACCCGTTTTGGTCCGATCTATATGAACACTGTGCGCAGTGTAACCGGTTAAGTTTGCGTGTCCAGCTCAGGACACAAACAACTGAAGCTGTGTGCCGGCTGTGGAAATAAATATAAATAGATTTGTTTATCGGCCAATCATGCGCAAATCATTTGATTGTGCACGTTGCTTGTCATCTGAAATGTTTTAGCACTAGGCCTACATCAAAATAGGACATACAGTTTGATGGATTTTAATTTATTCGATTTTTAGAAATTTAAAAGCCATTTTTGTATTTTATCTACAGCCAAACTTAAAGTCCTAGAATCTTATGAAGCATTCCCTGTACAGGAACGAAGAACACCAAAAGATTCAACCCATCTTCACTGGAGCCTGACAAAGAAACAGACAGTCTGGCATATACACCAAGGAGACTGGAAGAACAGCAAGGAGCCAGGCTAAACGATGGACACTAGCAGCCATTGACAACGATACCAGGAGAGTACACTGACAATACAAGTTCAAGGACACTAAGGCTACGTTCACACTGCAGGCTGAAACGACCCAATTCAGATTTTTTTGCCCCTATGCGACCTGTATCTGATCTTTTCATGACAGTCTGAACGACCCAGGGTATGTGGTCCAATTGGGTATGTGGTCCACTTGGGTATGTGGTCCAAATCCGACACATATCCGTTCTTTTCAAATGTGACTTCAATCTGAACGGCCAGGTCACATGTATACGAACCGCACGTCATTGATACTCGACAAACGTCATAATTCTGCGTTTCTGTACTGTTATGGGCCACCGCAGACGTGTCTCTTCCCGTGACAGAGTTAATCGAAGGTGGACCTGTCATTCGGAAGTTACTTATGAATTCTGTGTTAGTGAAGCCACTCACATCAGTATCCCACCACTCCTGGCTGCGACTTCGCACCCACACATATCTCTGTACCGACGTTGCTATTACTGCTCCACAAAACGCCATGGCCAAAAACCTTGCTCTCCTCCTTTTTAATTTTCTTCTAAAAATGAGTAGATTGTAATTGTGCTGGCTCTGTTGGGAAAATAACTTTAATATCCCTAAACGAGCTCCACTGTTGACATCCATTTTTAGCTAACGTTACTTCCGCAAACAACAAGTGACGTCGTTGACCGTTGAGTACTCTTCTGCGCATGCGGGTCACTTCTGGGTCATTTCACGTTCACAGAGGAGATCACAAAAGGTCGAATTTAATTGGAAATGTGAACGGACTTGCAAAAAAACTTTTTTTTTCAAAAATTCGGAATTGAGCAATAAGCCCTGCAGTGTGAACGTATAGCCTAACAAACATTTTACAAAGACAGACCGAAGTCACAGAACACTTCATAAAACAGCAACAAATGTCTCTACTTCCGACCAGAGAGATTCCTGTGTTCACAGGCGATGTGCAATATCAATCATCGTAAGAGCATTTGAACATGCCATTGTGTCTAAAGCATCTGGCAGCCAAGATATGCTTTATTTTTGGAACAGTATACAGCTGGACAACCAAAAGAGTTGGTCCGCAGCTGCCATCATATCCCACTGCGCAAAGACACGTCCAAACGACGTTGTTTCGACGTCATTTTTGCACGTCCAGTTTTACTCCCCTGAAGGTGCAGAACGTTACTCCAGATGATGTGTTTTTTCGACGTCTAAAGGACGTCTTATTTCGACGTCGGTGGGACCTCCGTGTAAGGTCTATTTATAGGCTAAATATGGTAATTGCGGACGTCTTTCCGACGTCAAAATTGAACTCATTTTAGACATCGTTTTTATACTGCTTAGTCATATGCATAACTGTAGTCCCATTTCCGAAGGTGGCATACTGTTTCAGTTTATTTTCCTACATCTTCATTTAATTGTCTCAGCAGCAGATCTGAAAACGCATTACACCTTTGTAAGTGTTGCCAGTTAACCCCTGCTGAGTCAGTCAAACAAAGCTACAAGGAAATAAATTGTTACAGGAAACACATTCACATTTATTGGATATTTCAAATGATCCAATGTTGACCTAAATGACTAATGATGATGAATAGAATCCACCTGTGTGTAATCAAGTCTCCGTATAAATGCACCTGCTCTGTGATAGACTCAGAGGTCCGTTTAAAGCACAGAAAGCATCATGAAGAACAAGGAACACACCAGGCAGGTCCGAGATACTGTTGTCGAGAAGTTTAAAGCCGGATTTGGATACAAAAAGATTTCCCAAGCCTTAAACATCCCAAGGAGCACTGTGCAAGCGATAATATTGAAATGGAAGGAGTATCAGACCACTGCAAATCTACCAAGACCCGGCCGTCCCTCTAAACTTTCAGCTCATACAAGGAGAAGACTGATCAGAGATGCAGTCAAGAGGCCCATGATCACTCTGGATGAACTGCAGAGATCTACAGCTGAGGTGGGAGACTCTGTCCATAGGACAACAATCAGTCGTATACTGCACAAATCTGGCCTTTATGGAAGAGTGGCAAGAAGAAAGCCATTTCTTAAAGATATCCAGAAAAGTGTTGTTTAAAGTTTGCCACAAGCCACCTGGGAGACACACCAAACATGTGGAAGAAGGTGCTCTGGTCAGATGATACCAAAATCAAACTTTTTGGCAACAATGCAAAACGTTATGTTTGGCGTAAATGCAACACAGCTCATCACCCTGAACACACCATCCCCACTGTCAAACATGGTGGTGGCAGCATCATGGTTTGGGCCTGCTTCAGCAGGGACAAGGAAGATGGTTAAAATTGATGGGAAGATGGATGGAGCCAAATACAGGACCATTCTGGAAGAAAAGCTGATGGAGTCTGCAAAAGACCTGAGACTGGGACGGAGATTTGTCTTCCAACAAGACAATGATCCAAAACATAGAGCAAAATCTACAATGGAATGGTTCACAAATAAACATATCCAGGTATTAGAATGGCCAAGTCAAAGTCCAGACCTGAATCCAATCGAGAATCTGTGGAAAGAACTGAAAACTGCTGTTCACAAACGCTCTCCATTCAACCTCAATGAGCTCGAGCTGTTTTGCAAGGAGGAATGGGCAAAGATTTCAGTCTCTCGATGTGCCAAACTGATAGAGACATACCCCAAGCGACTTACAGCTGTAATCGCAGCAAAAGGTGGCGCTACAAAGTATTAACTTAAGGGGGCTGAATAATTTTGCACGCCCAATTTTCCAGTTTTTTATTTGTAAAAAAGGTTTGAAATATCCAATAAATATCCTTCCACTTCATGATTGTGTCCCACTTGTTGTTGATTCTTCACCAAAAAATACCGTTGTATATCTTTATGTTTGAAGCCTGAAATGTGTCAAAAAGTCGAAAAGTTCAAGGGGGCCGAATACTTTCGCAAGGCACTGTATTTAACTGTTTCAAAAAAATACAAAAAAATAAAAAACAATTACAACTTAATTTACAAAAAAACTATGAAAATGCTATATAGCTATATATATATATAAAATGTCTATGAGCAGTGCAGAGTGTGGAGGGAGAGGGGGGGGGCTCTTCCGGGTGGTGGTGATGGAGAGAGGGAGGGGGGGCTCTTCCGGGTGGTGGTGATGGAGGGAGAGAGAAGGGGGCTCTTCCGGGTGGTGGTGATGGAGGAAGAGAGAGGGGGGCACTTCCGGGTGGTGGTGATGGAGGGAGAGAGGGGGGCTCTTCCGGGTCGTGGTGATGGAGGGAGAGAGAAGGGGGGCTTTTCCGGGTGGTGGAGGAAGAGAGAGGGGGGCTCTTCCGGGTGTTGGTGATGGCATAGAAATACATAATAAAGGCTAGATGCTTTACGGTTGAGTTTTCTAACGTCATCACCGGCGGCCTTTGAACAGGCACGCTTTCTGGCCGGCACTGTGGTACCTTATGTAAGGTGAGTGATCGGCACGAACATAAATACTCTTATCTCGTTGAAATCTTGACGGATTTACAAGTGGTTTGGTTGCTTACAAACGTTATTAACGTGGCTATAATTATGGATGCTTGGACATGTTAAAATTCCAGCTTTTCTTTTCGAAAAAAAGACTTAATCGTGCAGCATAGTTGTGTATCACGACTACTTGTGCAAGTTATCAAGGCTGTGAGACCACAATCAAGCTGGTCAGTTATATAGGTTCTACTGACACCAATAACGATTTTATGACAACTAATCTTTTGTCTAAATTACATTCTTTGTGTATGTGGTTGTAGTTATTACCTGTCTAATAATCAGAAGCTTTGAGTGAGAGCTAGTAGCAGCTAACGTTACAGTACAAGTTTACTGTATGACATGCATCATTCTGTACCATGAAAATCGTATTACAAGGCAAGCATTATCTACGTAGTTGGTAATAAAAAGTCAAATATAAACAGCACAACATAACAAAATATACATAACCAGAAATTTTACCTGGGAGGGGTATAATTGCTGTTTCTTTTCAATAAAACTTACGTTGCAAATTATTTTCAATCGGTTTGGTTTGTTAAAACATCTTGCATTATGATACAGGAAATGCTGTGTTTATAAGAGAAGATGCCAGACTTTTGTGCAGCCTATGGATGCTCCAATCGCCTGAGTCTCAAAACGAGAGCCCATGGGATTACCTTTCACCGGTAAGATTTGACAATATTATGATGATATTTGGGATGATCGTTAGTTACTTAGTGGATTTATGTACAAGACAGTTCCTGTTACACAGGAACAACGGGGCAATGACAATAGTATTACAAAGTTGTTGTTGACCCAAGGCTTTTTAGAAGTTTGTTTACACAATCGCTAAATGTTTTTTATTTTTGACACCTTTTTATAACTAGTTTTGAGTGGTTATCTTATTCTCAAGTACATACATACAACTACCCCAAACATGATAATTTAGGTGTGTATTTTTGGCCTCACTGTTAATGTTGGAAGAAGGAAAAAAGGATGGGAAATGTTGACAATTTATATATCTGGGTACATTTCTCACGTTTTTAAGGTTTCCCAAAACCGGATAGATGAGGAGGCTGTGGGAACTTGCACTAAGAAGGGACGGTTTTGTTGCCGCTGACAGGACACTGCTCTGTAGTGAGCACTTCAGTAGTGAGGACTTTGACAGAACGGGGCAAATTAATCCTTAAAGATGTTGTTGTGCCAACCATTTTCCACTTTCCAGCTCATCTTCAAAGGGTATGTGTATCATTGACCAACAATAAATGAAGGTGTATAAGATTGATATAGCAGTATGTGATTAAATGTCACTTAAGTTCTTGTAACTGCAAGTTATATAATGTGTTGTTTACTCCACCTTATTTTAGACACTCAAAATGTCTTTACTTATGTTTATTTTAGCTGGTAGCAACAAGAAGCACCACCACCTCTAGAGGAGCGGAAGACAACCTGCCTGTGGACTTGTCCCAGGATGGACCCCAACCTCATGTTGTCAATATTTGCATGTGTATTGTAAAACAAATGAGAGCATCAGTTGAGGTGGTTCGGGCATCTAGTAAGAATGCCACTTGGCATCCCTAGAGAGGTGTTCCAGGCACGTCCAGCTGGGAGGAGACCACAGGGAAGACCCAGGACTTGGTGGAGAGATTATTTCTCCACACTGGCCTGGGAACGCCTCGGGAGTCCCCAGTCGTAATGTTGCCAGGGAAAGAGAAGTTTGGGGTCCCCTGCTAGAGCTGCTACCCCCACGACCCGACCCCGCATAAGCGGTTGGAGATGAGAGCATCATATGACCCAGAAAGGTCTATGATGGTGTTAGTTGTTTAAGAGACAAATATTATTAGAGGTGGTACTCTGTAAACAGTTTGAGAACTAATGTCTATCTCACTAGCTGCTGTCTGTTTAAAATCATTTTCCTCAGCTGTAAAGCTATTCATGATTGCCTGTTCCCTGGATTCTGCCTGCTGTTTTGTACCTTTTTTGGATTATGCTGTAAATTTATAAAAGCGTGTTTTTGGGATATTCGTTACAGAAGCTATGTTTATTGGGTCTATTTTGTACTTTTTTTTTTAAATTGTAAATAAATGTTTTTGTTTTTTTTACAATAGTTTAACTTCTTTAAAATAAGTATGTGATCATTTAAATAATTGTATTGTATTATATTAATAATAGTTTTATTATGTATGTATGTATATGTGTGTGTTTATATGTACATACATATACATACATGCATACATACATATATATATACATACACATACATATATATACATACATATAAATATTACTAATGTTGCCATTGTATATACTGAGTTTTAGTATATACTTATTTTACATAAATACATTGTGTGTATTCATGGTTATAATTATTCATAAGTATCAGGGTCATAACTACATCTCTGACGTTTATAACAAACCAAACCGTTTGAAAATTGATAGAAAATTGAGCAAGTTATGGTTATTTGAAAGTATATGCCCCCTTAAAACACAATGTTGCGAGTAAGCGAGCTGACTATACCAAGATGGCCGCCAGTTGCGGACGTCGACTTCCATTGGCCAGCAGCGGTGACGAAGCATCTAGCCTTTATTATGTATTTCTATGGGTGATGGAGGGAGAGAGGGGGGACTCTTCCGGGTGGTGGTGATGGGGGGAGGGAGCCCCACTGTGGCTGCGTCATCACAAAACACGATTATACAAACTTAATTTACAAAAAAACAATTAAAATTAATGTGGTAAACGGAAAAAGTTGACCGGAACCAACTAGTATAGAACACATTAAAAAACAATGAGCACTAATAGATTAGTCTTGAGTGTCTCCGCCAACTCCACTTCTTTGTGGTGCTTCAGGTGCTCTGCAGCATGCATCCTTATGATGCCCTCTGTGGCTGCGGCATCACATGTCATGAGTCCATCTGCACCAGTAGAAAAGAAAAATATTAGAAATATGCAAAGGCAATCTAAAGTCATACACCAAGACCCCAAATTTGTTAGGAAACACATGTTGCCTGTGGATCCACTACCAATACTGGATGGTGACAATATTGCATACAAAATGTTATGATAGCTTCAGCATTACCTTTATGTCAACAGGGATGGAAATGTTTTGTCCAGTGAAGTTACTATTTACAGACTGGTAAAAGCTAATTTTCTTCCCTTGGTCTACTTATTGGCTTACCTTGTATTGCTATATATACTTTAGTCTTCTCCAACGCAGTCTTGCCCTTTGTCCCCTTCCCCTTCATGTTAAATCTGGCCATTAGGGAGTTACTGAAGAGCCTAAAGAGAAATAAATAACATAAATCAATGTGAATGGTATGTAGGAACAGCATATCACAACAGAAGTCATAAACCCTTTAACCCCCTCAGGGCTCTAAGGATATGTTTTTGAAATTTGGCTTTTAAAAAGGTACTTGCACATAGCATGGTACCATGTGTTTTATATCAAATGTTTAACAAAATGTTCAGACATTGTAAACACAGAGTTATCGGACGTGATAGAAACCAGCCTAGAATTGACACTAGAAAAATAAGCCACTGCTATAACTGAAAAGCTGTTTGTGTGGACAGAGAGAACATTAGAGTAATATATAAGGTGGTACTATTAAAATGGTCTCTCTCCCTTGCTCAGTGTCCTGTTGTCTTACACTTTCATAGATCAATACTTACCATCCCAAGGCAATGGGAATGTCAATCTTCGATTCTCTGCCACTGCATCTGCACAACAGAAAGTCTGTTTTAGAAATAACCAAATGACACAACATTCAAGAGATTTGTGCAGCATTAGAAGAGAAATAATACAATGGTAATATTGTAGCGATTAGGGGTTCATCAATACTAATCACTGAATTTCAAAGCGTTTTGATAAACACTGCTATCTTTAGATAACTCACCATGCCTAGGTCTGTTATTGGGGGCAGATGCCTTGGCCTGTCATCAGTGTCAGATCCCTGGAGAAGTAGATTGAGCACTTTTTGACGTTTTCGCCAGTCCCTCATTTTCTTAGCCATCTGTAAACACAGCCGTGTGTCTGTTAGTTTAGTTTAATTTGACTGGTGCATGTGCGAATGAAGGAGGATGAGGTCACAACACTTACCTTGCAGGACACCTCCCTACACGTCCAAAATAAAAACAACACTGAACCTGATAGAAAGAAAAAACTGGTTTAATAACACCCAACTACACCTTTACAATACTCAATACTCGCACAATAGTGGCGTTTGCCTACAAGAACAGCTTTGTTCTCTTGACTATGTAAAACAAGTAACTAAAACCCTATAGTGAATTAAGATAAACTATAGCCTATGATGCATGACCATTCTAAACTAAAATTCTAAAAAAGGGTATTGTAAAAGCCAAATTTGAATCAGTGGCTGCATGAATGTAGCCTGCCACGTGTTTTCTCTGAGAAGACGTTATGTTAAAATACAAATTTCGCCTCAAATATTACTTTTAGTATAAAAATTACAGGTCCGGACCTCGGCGACGTCATAGCTGGATATGGCCATGTCCGGAACACGAGGCTGCAATTTGTATTGAGATAAGGCACCCAGACCAGCTACTCGTTAAAAAAAACATATCCCTGCTACGTAGGAGCAGTAGCTTGTACCTAAACTAGTTAGCTACCAGGTTAGCTACCAGCCAGTAGCTGGTGACTTAGCGACGAGCTGCATGTTACATATTCGGTTAACGTGAATATCTTTAGGCACTATGGTCGTTTTCAAAAGTATTTCCAATTCAAGTTTAGCCATGGACAATGTTTAGCTACGTTGGCTGATGGGAAGAGATGCAATGCTAATTGTAGCCACAACAGGCTAAGACGGTGTAAAAAGACATCAAAGCAAAAACAGCGAACATTATAAATACATGAATAAACATTAAATGAACAAACCTACCTTAAACTAAGTGGAAGTCGGTGGTTTAATACTGTTATTTTTTCGAACACAGTGGTTGAGAAATGCTGTCGCAAATGCGTGCCGATTCAAAGATGTGTGCGAAATGCCTGTTGTGTTGCATCAGCCAATCTATCTTCTTCTTCTTCGTTGGCCTCGGCCAATCAGAGTGGCGTTTACTGCTTGGGTCGGAGCTGCCTTAGCCAATCAGAGTGGTGTACTGGTTGGGTTAAGATAACATACTGCCTGGTTGAAATAATTTAAAATGCATTTCCAAAAATACATGCATAAATAAATTCATTAATTAATTAGTTTTAAAAACGTGAATGAACTGAATCACAGAGGAAAACTTTAAATATATCGCCTTCGCTTTTATTTCGGACCATCTCCAAAGAGATGAAACACTAGACAAATGACTTTGACAGGCATGCGTTTATCAAAGTAGGAAATCCATACTTCATCCATACTTAATTTCCTACACATAATTACTGCTGTTGAAATACGAAATGGAGGCGGGTCCGGATTGAATTCCCTCCGGGTCCGGAGTCCGGACTTTGATAAGTGCTGGGGTATTGTAACGTAATTCGCTGTCATGGATAACAGTGGTCATTCTTTTAGAAACGCTGTAATTCCATATTATTTTTTTTTCGGAAACGCTATATCCAAAATCCATTTTTTTCCCAAAAATGTATGGTTTGTCTTTTAATTCGCCTTTGGCTAAGCCACACCCTAGAATGTAGATTGACCAATCACAGCACAGCCAAGAATGAGCTCGGGCAGAGGAGTTTTTCACAGCGCTCCATTGACTTTAACATGGGGCGTCTCATATTTCTGTTCTCGGCAGGCTATTACCGTCGTAGTTTTATCAAAAATATAGTTAAACGTTGTTATACTTGTGTAGTCAGTTTGCTTTGTAATAACGATTATATGAGTGAATAGAGACCTACCCAGCTTTGCATGAACAGTGTTGCGCCTTGATATTGTTAGTCCCAGCCTCCGTCTCAATTAATAGGATATGCGGTGGTTAATTTTTTCACTGTGACCGGTATGCGTTTACCTCTTTGGATGCCTTGTTTCACCTGTATGTCTTGAATATAGCCTTCAAACGCATATTGCAGCCCCTCTTGCCTAATTCTATCGGACACTTTATTTGCTGCTTTATAAAAGTTTGATACAATTTCAGCAGGAAGAGCTGTCACAGCATAATGTTGATACCAAACCAGAGCCCATATGAAGTCGGACGTAGCAACAGTAACTAAGGGGGGCGGGGCTTAGCCAAAGTGATAACTTGTTTGGTCCCGCGGCCCTCGTGGCCCAGAGGTGAAAAACGTAAAAACATTTGCGGCCCTTCAGGAGGCCCTATGGTTAAGAATAGGTGGTTTAGACTAACTGTATTAACACTAGAAGCGCCAGAGCTGTTTTCACTCCTTAAATCGCCAGAGCCCCGCGCCCGCTGGCGTCATTAGCATACGGATCATCCCAATTAGCACCTACATTCTCCTCCGCAGCTTCACCATCCATTCACCGAGTAAACTGCCATCGACAGCATCAGATCATCTACTGTGTTATCATCCTAAATGAAATTAATTACGATGAATTATGAAGTAAAACATTTTAATAAAATAGTATGTATTTATTGTCTTATGTAGGCCTAACCATAGAATACTAATATAAAACCATGATTTTAAAATGCACAAGCTATGACATTTAAATTTCTAAAAATCGAATAAATGAAAATCCATCAATCTGTATGTCCTATTTTGATGTAGTAAATGCTGAAACATTTTAGATCACAAGCGATATGCAATAAAATTATTTGCGCGTGATTGGCCGTATATATTGCAACACAGACTCTTGAAATAAAAACATTAGGCTACAGTGTATAATTCGATCGTTTTTATTTGTAAAATGTATTATAGTAATTACAGTCCAGTAACTAAGGCACTGTAGACAATGAAACACTTATTTTACAACACAGTTTGTATATTGGCCACGGTCGGCTATTCTGCTGTTACCCGGGAGATACATCTATTTCGTTGAATATTTTCATTCTGTTTATTTAGTAAAACATATTTTTTTATAAACGTACCTCTTCTTTTTAGCTTATTCAAATTCAACCAAGCCAATCAATTGTCTATGTGTATCTCGCAGTCTTTTGTCTGCCTGAGCAGGACACGCAAACTAACCGGTTGCACTGTGGACAGTGTTCATTAGTGTTGTTATGAGTGCACATGAAACAGCAGCAAACTAATCTGTTAGGCTACATATATCCAGTTTCATATAGATCGGACCAAAACGCGTCCAGTTTCATATAGATCGGACCAAAACGAGTTCAGTTTTATATAGCTCAGACCAAAACGAGTCCAGTTTCATAGATCGGACCAAAACACGTCCAGTTTCATATAGATCAGACCAACACGCGTCCAGTTTCATATAGATCGGAGCAAAACCAGTCCAGTTTCATATAGATCGGACCATTATTGAGTGCAATAGGCGCATGACACATAGAACTGATAAATAACTAAAAATGTAATGAATGGGCTGCATACATAGATGTGATTGGATGAATTTGTTCTGTTTATTTAGTGAAACATATTTCTTTATAAACTTACCTCTTTTTTCTAGTTCATTCAAATTCAACCAAGCCAGTCTATTGTCTGTGTGTATCTATCCGTCTTTTGTCTGCGTATGGCCCATTCAACCATTGACGTCATAAGCCCAGTGAGGTGTGATCGGTGTCTGGGTACCGCAATTAGCGCCTCTTGGGTACCAATGCCCAGCGGCGTGGGATTATGGCGACAGGAAGGCAGTTTAGGTATCAAAAAACATGTATTAAATATTAGTTTTATATAGTGTTCGGTTTGTGATTTTGCAATTCTGAAAACGGGACAAGGTAAAATGCACGTATTTAGGAAAAGTCATGGAAGGACGAGGCTGTAGCTTTTCAGCACTATATATTTATTTTAAATACTAACTGCAACGCCCGCGGGCGTGGGCTGTTAGCACTTTTAGTGTTAAAGCAGCATTTTGGAAACGAAATGATCATCACTAATGCTTACATGAACAAAGCTCTTAACTGGTCATGCATGAAGCCGGAAGATGGAAAGGCGTAGCATGCCTACGCGTTATTCTTGAGAGGATGTCTCAATGTTTTCCAGAGCATGGATTACATGGTGGAAATGAACATTCCTTCAAACATGTGTAATAGTTTCAAAATGACCCTTCAAACTTCGAGACCGATGGAGGTCTGATGCTTGTGACCTACATGAAAGAACCAAGCAAAGAGCATGCTTCTCTGACCTGGGAACCTTCATCAGGCTAGAATAGCTTCAGACCCAGTTTTTGGAGATATTCAGGATCTCGTTGTCGGAAACAAGACTACAAACCCACAAGTCTAGGATCCGAAACCTAAATCATGGAACAAAAGCAGTAGCTTTGCCACTGTTGTGTCTACTGTAATCGGTAACCCTGAAAAGGAAAAGGCAAGCCAATTCGACAGACGTCAACATGTTGCTTCCAAAGGTGCAATGTATAAGCCATGCATGTTTTGTTTTGAAGACCATGGACTTGAGCAGTGTCAAAAGTTGATATCAATACCCCACAAGGAGCAAGAGGCTTTTCCTACAGTTTTGGATGCTTGACTAGAGGTCACGTGAGCAGGGATTGTGCAAACATATTGTGCTGTAATGTATGCAAGAAAAGGCATCCAAGTTTACTGCATATCATGACTGAAGACCGTGTGGGCTCTCCCAGCACATCAGCTGAGGAGACAGTGTGCAATGGTATGGTTTCTCTTTCCTGTGGTGACCGCACTGGAGCCAGCTGCAGGGATTGCAGCCTTGCCATCTTGCCTGTACAAATAAGACATGAAAAGGGTAGCAAAGTTATTCAGAACTATGCATTCCTGGACCCCGGGAGCTCTGCGACATTCTGTACAGAAAGGTTGATGTCAGACCTAAACATTAGGAGAAGGAAAACGCATGTCCTGTTAAAAGTCAGGTCAGGAGAAACAAATGAATAGCTACTCAATCAATGGACTTGCGAGACCCCACAAGCTTTATTACTCTTCCAGAGGTTTACACACAGGCTGAGATTCCAGTTAGTAAAGACAACATTCCTTTAACAACCGACAAAGTGAAATGGCCGTACCTGAGCGAAGTTAACCTGAACAACATAAATGCTGATGTGGGACTGCTTATTGGAGTAAATGCACCCAAAGCACTGGAACCATGGAAAGTGATTAAAAGTGAAAAAAATGCCGTATGATCGTATGCAGTTAAAACAGCCCTTGGATGGGTAATAAATGGCCCGCTTGGCAGCAGCGTCTGTGAAGATAGAAGCAAGATGCCATGTGTAACCCCTAATTTCCACTGGATGCAGAACGGCTGCGGAACTGCTCCAAAACGTCGGCGGAGTCATCCGGTTTCCATTAAAGTTATTGTGTCGATTTCCACCGACTGCGTAACGGCTGCGGAACGACTGCGTCGCAGTTCCGCCAGGCGCATCCCTTCGAAACTGATCCGCACAGCTTCTATTTTTGCCGGAGGACGCAGAGCTCGGCAGCAATCCATCCTGTTATATCGCACGAACATACGTTAATTCGCGAGATCTCGTGCTCGGCAGGTCATATTTCCCTGCGCTACACCTTGAAAACATCATAATGGGCGGAGACATGCCAACAAGTAGAACAAGTAGTTAACTTTATTTACACAGCCTACTACATTCCAAACACAATAAAAAAGGAACCCGAAGTAAACAAGTGTAATTTGAAGTTGAATAGGCTATATAATTATAAGCAGGGGTTAAAGTGGGCCGGAACGGTCCGGAACTGTGCTCCGGCACCTCAGTTAAATTATTAAATAAATAGATTTATTAATATCAATGATAGAGTGATGGAAGGCTATTGTTAAAAAAAATCGCGTTCACTGTCAAAATGCAGCATGACTGGTGTTCCTTTTGAATTAGTTTTTCCGCAATGAAAACGTAATATCACCCCGTGGCCCCGCCTTCACAAACACGCTTAACCACCAATCAAAACGTAATATCATCCCATGGCCCCGCCTTCACTAACACGCTTACAGACATAATTATGTCATATTCTGGGACTGGGCAAATAGCCCAGCCACTTGTTTGGTGCAGTGGTCAGTGCGCTTGGCTGAAGGACCAGAGGTTGGGGTTCAATTCCCTCTGCCAGCTTCTACAATATGTCTTTTGAAATAGTTTTTAAGCTTTTGTTTTCTGAATATTATTTTTGTCCACGTGCAAGATGTGTCTCTTTGCGGTAACACAGTAAAAAATGTGTCTCTTAGTGTCTGACTGGTTGGCCACCCGTGATCTAGGTTGTGATTTATTTCTGTTATGCCTTCAGCCATTTTGGTGTCTTAAATTTTTGTCAGTTTTGGACAAGGTTGTTTTCCATATTGTGGAGTTCAGCAATTTTACTGTAGTATCATCATCATATCAGTGTAGATGTACATAGACAAAACAAAAACCATTAAAATATCTAATAAATAAGTATTGTGATACTTGGTGCCACTGTCACACTCTTGTCCCAAAAAGTATTGCAATACCACAATACTCATTATGTTGTCCCACGGTGAGTCATTTTTCCCTCTTGCATCTACACAAAATCCCACTTTAACCACTGATTATAAGCACAGAGTTGTTTCCCCTCTACTCCTCTGGATCGAAACTGTTGTTGGTTTTGTGGTTCTGTTTATAGAAACGACATCCTGTTATATCGCACGAACATACGTTAATTCGCGAGATATCATGGTCGGCTGGCCGCAGGCGTTCCACCACAAATCCGGACCTGGGACCTCATTTATAAACGCTGCGTACGCACAAAATAATGCATACGCTGCTCTCTACGCAATAGTTGGGATTTATAAAAAGCAAACCTGACGTGAAAATGTGCGGTCCTCCACGCAAGCTGGGACCCATGCATACGCACAGAAACGGATGAAATGTGAAGTGGCGACACCGTCGGCAGATGGATGAAATACATGAAACTGTGTGAAAATGCAGAACATTGTGTAAAATAAATAAAAATATGACCTGCCATTAATAATATGAAGAATTTACAAAGCCATTCTTACAATTAACAGCTTACACAAACAACTGTTTGATCGATCTGCATAAACAAATCAAATATATAAAACAAGATAAAACGTCAATTAAAATAAATATATATTTCCAAAAAATAACTCAAATATGTTTTGTAATTATATTGTCATGTTGTGCAATTCATCCTCATAAATAATATGGCGAACAGAATTAAATTGTGTATAAAACTGATATTCTGGTCGATGTCCCCGTCTGACAGAGCGGATAGCTGGGAAGATAGATAGATCTAGATGGGGAGATATATATAGATATATACATATAGATATATAGTCTTTTTTGTCCACTTTAATTGTTCACTTTGGTTATCCGGGTTATATCAGACGTGTTAGTTGGTATAATAAACCGTTATCCGGGTTATATCAGTGTTAGTAGGTATAATAGGTTTGTCTCATAATTACATAAATTTTCACTGCGGGTGAACAGGAAAACAAAAAAGCGCAATCAGCATCACTGTCCGTTTTCCAAATGTAATAATCGGTGCACCGAGTGAGAATAAAAATACTTCCATATAACGAAAACATTTTAATTCGAACAATGTCCAAATAAATTGTGTCACATTATCAGCAACATTGTGCCAATAAATCGGCCTTTTGGTATTAGTGAAGCCCACACTGTGCCCTACAAACAGCATGTTCTCCTCTTTCCGACCTCTCCAGCAGGAAACTTCACATTGAATAATGTTACTTTTCCGGTTTTCCTCCCAGTTTGTCATGACGTTTCAATCAATGAATATTAACTTAGGGAGTTTCTTTGACTATTTATGGGCAAATATGGGCGTGATATGAAGCCGCAAAAGCTGCACCACATTTAGAGTTCATTGGGATTTATAAAGCGAAAACGGCGTAGGACGTGCGTGCGCACGGTTTAATAAATCCAAATATTTTTGTCCATACGTACACCCTACGATTCGTCCATACCCCACTTCGGACGCAAATCGTACGCAAAGTTTTATAAATGAGGCCCCTGGTGGGTATTGACGGACGGCTCAGCACGCAACCGTTCCGCAGCTGAGCAGTTTCGCAGCCGTTCCGCATCCAGTGGAAATCCAGTGTAACAGTTAACAGTGTATCAGTCGCAAGTCTTGAACACCTACTTTTAAAACAATATAGAAATGATTTTCCTGAACAGTGCCTTAACGAAAAACGGGAGCTGTCAGTGGATGATCAGCAATTCTTGAAAATGGCATCGAGCTCTGCAGTGCTCAAGGATGGACACTACTATCTCAACCTACCATTTAGAAAAGAGACAATCAGTATTCCTCAGAATCGCCTATTAGCTGAACAACAAGCTAATCATCTTTTAAAGAAATTTAAAAAAAGACAAAGTGTTCTTTCAGGACTACAGAACCTTTCTGAACAAAGTATTCCACAAAGGACATGCAGAGAGAGTACCTGATGATCAGTTATACCGGAAATGGAAAGGTATGGTATATACCAGATTATGGAGTTTACCACCCTCAAAAGAAGACCATAAGAGTGGTATTCGATTGTACAGCCTCTTTCAAGGGAGCATCTCTCAACAAAGAACTGCTTCAAGGCCCAGATCCCTCAAGTACCTTACTCGGGGTTCTGTTAAGATTTCGTTAGGATTCAATAGCTGTAATGGCAGATATAGAGGGAATGTTCCACCAAGTTAGGGTGCCGAAGGAGGATGTAGACTTCCTGCGGTTTCACTGGTGGCCCGATGGAGACATCGCTCAACCAATGGCAGAATATCGGATGACCGTTCATCTGTTTGGAGCGGTGACCTCTTCCAGCTGTGCTAGCTTTGCACTAAAAAAGACAGCTGATGACAACAAAGGAAAGTACAGCGACATTGCTTTTGACACAATGAAAAGGAACTTTTATGTTGATGATCTCTTAAAATCAGTCTCATCTATACCCAAAGAAATCACTCTTGTCCAGGATCTTTAGACTCACAAAATGGATTAGCAATAGCCGTGAAGTCCAATATTCTTTACCACCAAAAGATAGAGCAAAACAAGTTGAGGAGTTGGATAATTAGTTGTATTAGGAATATTAAGGAAATTACATTTCCACCCTATCTTAGTAGCTTATTTAATACTCATGTAGGAATTTCCATCACACTACCCCTGACTTTTGTTATTGGCCACTATCAAGAAGATTATGAACCAGAGACCATTGTGTGCATTAAGTCTAATGTGTGTGGGAAGTAGGGTATGTAGGCATGCTGGTGTAAATATATTTTTTCTGTTTGTGGGTGGATCGTGGGTTTTACTTGGAACAAAGAGACACTTACTGTGTACAAATATAAATACCAGACTCGTTAAGACATTGATTACATAGAGTAAATTAATAATTTAGTTGTTTAAACATGAAAATGGTTCATGGTACATGTGAAGAAAGTATAGTGTTTGAAGTAAGTATACTACTTTTTGTACTCTGGTAACTTCAGGCCTAGATGATTTCCAGCTCTTCAAAATTGCATTGAAATCACTGCGCTAGTCAGGATTGTTCTGGTACTCCTGCGGCAACTTCTGCAGACAGCCACATGTTTGAGCTTGAGGTCTTCGCTCAAAGTCTGAGGTTTCAATTAACTCAACCTTTATAAAATTTTCTAGCAGATTAGAACCAAGTGGCAACCTTCCGGTCTCTCTCCTGAAACCAATAAGGAAGTGAGTTAAACTGCAATTTATTGACTGTCCGCTTGAGGCTGGCTGCAGAAGTGAGTCAAATCTGTATCTCCCCCATGTTAAAATGAACAACTTTACAGCAGAAAAAAACATGTTTACAGCCTGGTTCTCTATTTGGCTTTGGTCTATACAGCAACTTTTGCCCTTCATAACAACTGTGAGGGGGGTGATGTTTTTTATAACTCATCCGTTTAGTTGATTCATATTTAAAGTTCTGCATAATTAAGGGTGTGTCCAGCGGATTCCCGCATTACCGGATGCCTGCATTTTCATAAATAGCGTAACATTTATTAACACCGACTATATTTGGTATTTTTTGACATGTCCTCAAAGATATGTGTAAGAAATTAGCCTATAATTACTCAGTACACAGCATCCAGGCTCCTCAGCTCCATCCACGTACCGCCTCAAATCTGTATCTCCCCCGTGTTAAAATGAACAACTTTACAGCAGAAAAAAAACATGTTTACAGCCTGGTTCTCTATTTGGCTTTGGTCTATACAGCAACTTTTGCCCTTCATAACAACTGTGAGGGGGGTGATTTTTTTTATAACTCATCCGTTTAGTTGATTAATATTTAAAGTTCTGCATAATTAAGGGTGTGTCCAGCGGATTCCCGCATTACCGGATGCCTGCATTTTCATAAATAGCGTAACATTTATTAACACCGACTATATTTGGTATTTTTTGACATGTCCTCAAAGATATGTGTAAGAAATTAGCCTATAATTACTCAGTAAACAGCATCCAGGCTCCTCAGCTCCATCCACGTACCGCCTCTTTGACCATTTTAGTTTATCGGGGAGTGACGCGCTGCCAAGATAGCGACGGTCGGCTACGACCACTTTAGGCTTCAAAAACGATCTTCAGAACCCTACAGGTGATGGATACTACGTCCATTTCTTTATACAGTCTATGATTAGAACTAGTACAGAAGCTGAGGAAGAGTTCAAATGTGGGTGGATCCAATTCAGCAACATACCTCTTTAGATAACAGGCAACAATAGTCTGCAGAGGTGCCATTGGTCTTGGAATGTCTCCAGTCTGGCATCTATAGCCAAGATGCCTTCCAGGACCTTGTAATTGATCAACTATGAAATTAATTACATGTCACAGGTTGGTGCATCGATGGCAGAAAAGCCCATATGTCCTTCATATTCTTATTAGTTGCCTCTTACTGATAATTAAGCCACCCAAAGCAAGGATAATTTGCTTATCCCTAAATTAAAGTAAAAGGAAATCAGTGAGTCTCTATTAATATGTCAACTCTTATAATATGTGCGAACAAAGCTGAATGATTCTAAACACTTTCTAAGTTCCAACTCCTAATGATGTTTCAAACCTACACAAGTGCAATGCCATTTTGACATAGCTGTATCCATTCTAGCTATAACAATTGCAGAAACCAAAGTGAGTATGATGTCAGTTTAACATGGCCTGCATCCCTTCTATCCATTTTGCAATATTTTGTGCCATCAAGTATTTTTTTTATCTTCTCCATGTCACCTCAAAAGAGCTCTGTATGATACAATGTAATACATAGTCACAGGTTGTGTTAGTAGACTATCCTTAAGATAATGTTAAAATAAATAAATGATGATGTGTTTTTGTCAGAACTCTCTCAGAAGCCACTCCACCTGGCAGACTCGGCTATCGTCATCATTGGCGTAATAGTGCCACCCTTAGCTCTTCCTTGTCATGTCTCGTCATTGCACGCACCAGGGGCCTGACGTATAAACCTTTGCGTAGAATTTGTGTCAGAAGTGCCGTACGGACGAAACGTAGGATGCACGTATGGACAAAAATATTCAGATTTATTAAACCGTGCGCATGCACGTTCTATCCCGTTTTCGGTTAATAAATCAAAATGAACTCTAAATGAAATAATTTATATTCTCACTTGCTGCACCGATTACATTTGGGAAAACGGACATGCAAATTGCAAAATGCGCTTTTTTGTTTGCCTGTTCACCCGCAGTGAAACTTTATGTAATTATGAGACAAACATTATACCTATAGGAACACGTCTGACATAATCTAAGCTAACGGTTGGCTGAGATATCCCTGACCTGTCAGACAATTCCCTCTGGAAAGTGTGGGACTGGTATGGAGTAGTTTCTCCAAGTGCTCCTCTGTAATGCTGGTCCCAAAAGAGCGGTGAGTTCCACCAAGACAGAGAGAGGAAGTCGGAACCGGCTTATAATCCACTCGTCCTGTTTGCCATCAAGTCTTCTTGCTGTCTGAATAACAACCTTAATAAGCGTTCTGTCCGAATCCTTTTACCACATCTACCAACAGCGCAAGATATGCCATTTTGCCTCACACATTGTGAGGACATGTTTATAACCATCCATTTGATTGTATTTGATAAGTCACAGGTGTCAGTTTTAATCTAATTATAAATGGGAAACAGTTCTGCGTCACGATGAAACGCAATTAAGATTTATGCTGCTATACTATGGTGCCGGGGACGTAGAGAATCAGGGTGTCTAACCTCTCCTTGTGTCTTGTCTCTACTTAGATCTGTCTGGCCATGTCCTGGGTTTATCCGTTCATGGCCATAGTTTCACTAACCCCCTTGTCTCCTTCAAGAACTGTACTGGTATACTGTTGTGCCGAAAACTAGTGTCCAACCTCCCCCTGTGTTTGTGTCCACTTCTGTTAAGGGGGACCCGTGCCTGCTGGCCACGCTGTGGGACCAATCAGCTATGGACACAGATCGATCATACCCATCAACCCTCCCGGTCGTCCTGGACTATTTTGATTTTTAAGATGCTCACACATTGCCTGCTTGCACTGTATAATATTAACTGTCATAAACTCGCCCAGCACTGCCAGAGGAGGACTGGTTGATCCCTCAGAGCCTGGTTCCTCTCTAGGTTTCTTCCTAAATCTGACCTTCAGGGAGTTTTTCCTAGCCGCCGTGTATCAACTTCTACATTTCTTGTTCAACTAGTTGATTTTTAGCTCTGTCGGATTCAGGCTGGGTGATTGTAAAAGCACTTTGTGACAACTTGTCACGATGGTGTGGGGGCGTAGCTACACTTCCATTTCGGTGATCCACTTCCGTGTTTTTGTTCTCACTAGCTGTGATCACTTCCTCTTTCACGTGGTCACAGTTGTTAGTAATCTGTCACTTTATCTGGGACATAAGAGGGTCGTGAGCAGTGCACTCGTTGCTTCGCATTGTTTCCATGTCACATTGTTTATATTGAGGTGTATATTTCGAGTGCTACTTTGGTTTGGGGAATGTATTATTGTAGGACGCTATATATGCGCACTTTCATTTCCGTTTTACACCAGTGAGCATTTTCGCCGTTATCGGTTTGTTTTACTTTAGTGTGTTTAATAAACTTGTTCTAAAACGGATTACCTGGCTCTGCACCTGGCTCAATCCACACTACACCCTAACGAGTCGTGACACAATTTTGTTGTAAAAAGGGCTGTATAAATAAATTTGATTGATTGACAATTGAAATAGAACCAACCAATGATTATGTAGCTGATAACAACATTTATACTATGAAATACACTTTTCCCAGTGGAAAATAAAGAATATTTATCTATATATATAGATACTATGTATATAGATAGTCTAGATGATTTATATATATATATATATATATGTATTTCCATCTATCCATCTCCTCATCTATCTGACGGAGACATCGACAAGAATAGCAGTTTTATACACGATTTTGTTCTATTAACATGAATATATATCTACAGAACATATTGGAGTTCTTTTTTGGAAGTATATATTCATTTTAATTGACGTTATATCTTTGATTTGTTTGTTTTCGCAGATCGATCAAACAGTTGTTTGTGTATGCTGTTAATTGTAAGAATGGCTTTGTAAATTCTTCATATTATTAAGTGCAGGAAATATTTCCATTTATTTTACACAATGGTCTGCATTTTTCCACGGTTTCATGTATTTCATCCATCTGCCGATGATGTCGCAATTTCTCATTTCACCCATTTCTGTGCGCACACATGGGTCAGAGTTTTCGTGAAGGACCGCACATTTTACCGGCCAGTTAGCTTTTTATAAATCTGAACTATTGCGTAGAGAGCGGTGTACGTCTGCTGTTGTGTGACGCAGCGTTTATACATGAGGCCCCTAGGTGTCCATTCCCTCATTAGTACTCGTATATAGGTTCCCTGTGTTTGGTCATGTTTTTGCGTGGTATTGTTTTCATGTCAATGATTGTTAAGGTTTGTGTTGGTGCATTTTGAACAGGTTCTGTTTGCTCTATTATCCATCTAATACAGTAGAATGGAATTGTAAAGCGATGCGTCGTTTTTGTGCTTAAGTTTGATCATTTTGGCTAGTCCCATTTCTATGGGATAAGATTTGGGTCAATAAAAATGAATGAAACGTTTGCGAAAACGAACAAAAAATATGCATAAACACCAAACATTTTTACATTGTCTTCAAATAAACTGCATTCTTTGATTAAAAATGTCAGTTTTGCTTTCGCCAAACGTGCTTTTGAATGCGCTGCCAGAGTTTTCGAAATCTTTTTTTTCGTTTTCGCTTCTCAAATTTACGTTCGCCCTTCTGGCACATACCTATCGTGTAGGCGGGTGTAACACAAGTCCGCTCTCATTGGCTAGTGAGATTTTGATTGACAGCTTCTTGAACCGGAAGTAGAGACTTCAGTGTCCCGAATTTTTGAATCTGTGAGTCAGTAAAACACTGACATTTCCCCCTAGATGAGTGATCGGAAGCATCATTAACATCGTAAACGTCAGGGCAGCCCGAGGTAAGTTTAATATGAAATCAATAGACATCTAGATACTAGTTTTTGTATGTTGTTTAGATCGGTCGTTATGTGTTATACAGGGCTCGACTTTTTGACGGACTTGTCCTAAGTTGCTAGGTAGTCTACATAGCAGCCTAGTACGCTAGCTAACGTCACAACATATATTCGTTAGGGCTAGGTTTAATGAGTGGCACATAAGGTAAAACGTATAAGATGGCATTTTATTTAGTTTGAGTTTAAACTTCTCCGATGCTGCAAGTACATTTACCCTGCAAACAATCTAATTGTCCCGGACAAGTGGACAAGCCTTTATGTCGAGCCCTGTTATGTGACGTTTGGTTTTATTATTCACATGTCTGCAATGCACTTTCTAGTTTGAGTACTTTATTTCTGTTTTTCCTTTTATTTTTGTTTAGCCTATACCCCCAACGTTGTTTATTATACTCCAACATATGTTATTATTTCAAGGATGTTACATGTGATTTATGCAAAGCTCAGACTGAACGTTATTGTGCAGCAAGGCCCAGGTGTTGGTGCAGCAGATGCTGCATCAGCAATACATAACATCATAGAGGTGCTCAACCAGTCGCTAGGTAAAACCAGGACGAGGCAGAGTCAGGGGCAGCGCTCAGGACAGTGCCAAACTCTGGACCAAGAGATGGCCAGGTTTCAGTTTGCAGTCATAACTAAAAACAATGACACTTACTATTTGCAATGCAATATCTTCACATGTAGCCATGTATGCACTTATCAGATGTTTTTATCCAAGCAACATAAGGCCACAGAATAGCATAAGCTATCTGTCACATAATTATATATATATATATATATATATATGTAATAATGTAGTAATATTATATATATTATGTCGACTGAGTTCCTGATAGATACTGACTATATGTTTTTATTCATAGTTTTATGTTTTGATAACTTTTGATTTCATTCTCTTGTAGGTCTTTCCCATTTTTTAGGAGGGGGTCCAAAAGGCGTTTACCTAACAGTAGTAAACCAGCCAAGTTCAACAAAGCTTGGAAACCATTTGTGTTTTCAGTGTTCCTTGTAAATAAATGTAAATGTAGAAATGACCCCTTCATCAGCTGAGGAGCTGCAACTAATGCAGGCTGGATTGGGGAAATGAAATGTGTCTATGAATGATGACCTGACTCTTGCAGAAGTGAAGCATAGCATTGCGAAGTTTCTTGAGCATCCTATTAGAATGATTTCTGAAGGATTATGTGACACTGAAGAATGGAGTAATGATTCCGAAAATTTAGCTTTGATAGGAATAAATCACAAATGGTTTATGTATTGTAATGAGTATATGAAGTGATTCTATAAATGCTGTTAAAAACACAAGTTTATTTTACTGCCCTAGATGGAGATGCTCAGGATGAGGCGGACCTCTGTCCCACAGGTGATGCAGTGGCTGTCTGGTCAAGCACATAGGCACCTGCTTCTGTTAGACAGAGAGGCCTTTAAAATTAGAGTTCAGTTTGACCACACCTGTATGCAACGAAGCCACACACTTTGCTATTTTCAGTGCATGCACCCAAACATAACAGTTCCCACTGCACATATGTCTAATTTGAATGAATTTAAAGACATTTTGAAAACAGCAGTGCAACATGGAGCTCTCAGGGTATAGACTTTAAAATGAACTCAATGTCCATAGATTGTTCCTCTGAATATTTTTTATTTCATCTTTAAATTTCAATGTTCATCGCTAATAGTTTTACATGATTCAGAATAATTAAATGTTTTTTTGTATAAAATAAAAATGGATGAATGGCAATTAAGTGGTTTTTTACAGCATGTGTTCCTGTGAGTGTTACCTAAGAATATAAATGTTAAATAGCGCACATTCTTTCAATGATATGAAGTGTCTGGACATAGAGCTCCCTGTCATCCAATGGTGATGTCAACGGATTAATCAATCCATGCAGAACAGCAAGTTTCTGGACGGAAAAGGGGCAATGGATCTCTGGCACCACCACACTGTCCTCTGGGTCATTCTCAGAAGTTTCCTCTTGAAAAAGTTGCTCCATCTGAAAAAATAAACCATTTATTTTACAATGTTAACTTCTTCTAATTATAAGAACTTGAGGCTTACTCAAATTTAGTTTGATAAATTGGGAGCCTGATGAAGGTATCTTCTTTGGGATGATAAGACAGTTAATCAACTGTTTTTAGCAAGTAGCTCACTCACGAGTAGTAGGACACATTTGCGTTATCTGATCCATCTATTTATCGTGCTGTAGTTTGCGGTAGTGAACACGTACTTTATCGCACTAAGACAACACGCATTCATCCAGTTAGTACCGGGTCTAGTGACAACACTAGTGCATTCTATATAACATCCAGTTAGTACTGGGTCTAGTGACAACACTAGTGCATTCTATATAACATCCAGTTAGTGTTGGGTCTAGTGACAACACTAGTGCATTCTATATAACATCCAGTTAGTACTGGGTCTAGTGACAACACTAGTGCATTCTATATAACATGAATGAGTTCAGTTCTTGGAGAAGTGACATTTCTCGTTGGCCCTAAAAATAATATCAACAGCAAATAAGATTTAGATTTTTTGAATGGACAATAACAAATATGACCACAAAGCACCGTTCCCATCAATGTTCTCTACAATTCAACCTAGCAAAGCTTTTGAGAAACGCATGCAGCCCAGTTCATTATTCACCGATCTAGATAGCGACATACCTTCAATAGAGAGCAGAACAAAACTAAAATCTAGATTTGTCTATTGATATTATATTAAACTTACATCGGGCTGTGCTGACGTTGAGGATGTTAATGATGCTTCTGATCACTCATCTTGGGGGAAATGTCAGTGTTTTACTGACTCACAGATTCAAAAATTCGGGACACTGAAGTCTCTACTTCTGGTTCAAAAATCTGTCAATCAAAATCTCACTAGCCAATGAGAGCGGACTTGTGTTATACCCGCCTACACGATAGGTATGTGCCAGAAGGGCGAACGTAAATTTGAGAAGCGAAAACGAAAAAAGAGATTTCGAAAACTCTGGTAGCGCATTCAAAAGCACGTTTGGCGAAAGCAAAACTGACATTATTAATCAAAGAATGCAGTTTATTTGAAGACAATGTAAAAATGTTTGGTGTTTATGCATATTTTTTGTTCGTTTTCGCAAAAGTTTCATTCATTTTTATTGACCCAAATCTTATCCCATACATTTCTGGACTTCGTTTACATGGGTTGCTGTGGACAATTGATAAAAAAAACTAAACATATAAACTCCTCTCTTGGATTGTCCTTTACGCACTCACACATTCAAATCGTGACAGCCTTATAAAGTACAACACTGTAGATTATGTTATTGCTCATGTTTTTCCATTTTCTGAAAGAAGCTAATGGAATCTACTCTTTAAAAATCTAACATGCTTTTTAAAATATTCATAATCCCAGATGTCAGTTTGAAATTGTGGAGATTTATGTTTTTAAAACAACATCAGTGGAAGATTTGCACGGGTTGAGGCCAAGTCTCCAAACTCATGGATTATGCCATACTTAGAATTAAAAACTCTGCTTGATGTCACAGTTTGTCCTCTTATTGACTTGACTGTTCTCTTTTTTTCCAGCAGCTTTGCCACTCACAGCAGCACTCTCAAGTCTGCCATTTGAAGTGATTCAGGTATTTACAGTTCTCTGCGGATTAAGCCTGGTAAACCAATGAACATTTCATATGGGCTTTTTAAGAAGATTACACAGAAATGTGGCACAGAAATGAAGCACAGCAGTGTCAGACGAGGTGACTGATATAGTTACCAATTCTGCAAAACTGGTTGCAATTAGGCTCACATACTTTGTAACCTCTTGGTGACCAAGAGGCGCACGCTCGTCCTACGCCGTTTTCGCTTCATAAATCACAATTGACTCTAAATGTGGCGCAGCTTTTGCGGTTTCATGTCATGCCCATATTTGCCCAAAAATTGTCAAAGAAACGCCCTAAATTAATATTCATTGATTGAGACATCATGGCAAACACGGAGGAAAACTGGAAAAAAGTAACGTTACTCAATGTGAAGTAGCATAGAAGTTTCCTGTTAGAGAGGTGGAAAAGAGGTGGAAAATGTTTTTTTGTAGGGCACAGTGTGTGCATCTCTAATGCCAAAAGGCCGATTTAGTCTCAAAATGTTGCTGATGCTGTGACACAAATTATTTGGACATTGATCGAATGAAAAGGTTTTCGATTTATGAAAGCCTTTTCATTCTCACTTGGTGCACATTGATTACGTTTGGGAAAACGGACATTGCTGCAAATTGCACTTTTTTGTTTGCCTGTTCACCTGCAGTGTACAGAAACTTTATGTAATTATGAGACAAACCTATTATACCTACGAACACGTCTGACAAAACCCGGCTAACGGTTGGCTGAGATATCCCTGACCTGTCAGCCAATTCCCTCTGGAAAGTGTGGGACTTGCACGGAGTGGTATCTCCGGGTGCTCCTCTGTAACGCTGGGCCCAAAGCAGGGCGGCCTGAGGAAGTCAAAACCAGCTTATCAGCCACTCGTACTCGCTTGCCAGCAAGTCTTCTTGCTGTGTGAAAATGTGTTCCCTCCGAATCCTTACATTTGCCATATCTTCTAACAGCGCAAGATCAGAATTGTGCATCATTACGCATTATGATGACATGTTTATAACCTTCCATTTGATTGTATTTGATAAGTTACAGGTGTCTGTATTGATTTAATTGTAAATGGGAAATAGTTCTGCGCAAATAAAATCTGTTGCACTTTTCAAAAGGGTTAAGACACGCATCACAATGAAACACATTTAAAATAGAACCAACTAAAGGCATATACATGAACACTATTATTCTGTAGCTGATAACGACATCTATACTATGAAATACACTTTCCCCAGGGGACAATAAAGACTATATATATATATATATATATATATATATATATATATCCATCTATCAATCCCCCCATCTATCCGCTCCATCAGATGGAGACATCGACAAGAATATCATATATTTTATACACGCTTATACACGCTTTTGTTCTGTTCGCCGTATTATTAATTAAGATGAATTGCACAACATGACAATATAATCACAGTACATATTTGAGTTATTTTTTGAAAATATATCTTCATGTGAATTTACGTTCTCTCTTATTTTCTTAATCTTATTTTAAATTCTTCATATTATTAATGGCAGAAAATATTTCGATTTATCTTACACAATGGTCTGCATTTTCTCTCAGTTTCATGAATTCATTCATCTGCCGACGATGTTGCCATTATTCATTTCAACCATTTCTGTGCATACGCATGGGTCAAAGCTTGCGTGAAGGACTGCAACTTTTCCCCGGCAAGTTTGCTTTTTATAAATCCCAAACATTGCATAGAGAGCGGCATACGTCTTCTTTTGTGGGTACGCAGCATTTATAAATGAGGCCCCAGAGCTTTAAAAAAGGTTTTAAAAAATTGCTAAAGCACTGAAAGCTTCCAGGAGTCCAATGGGCTTCTTAGCACTGCCCATCCTGCCAAACTAAGTAACCAGGCAAGAAATGCCTTATTGTGACCAAAAGCCCAATATCTACTCAAAAAGAGCTTCAGAGATTCTCTGCAAAGATGTCAAACCTGCGAGGACAACTATTTCTGCAACAATCCATACATCAGACCTTCATTATGAATGTTAGACAGAAACCGCGCCTGAGAAAAAGGAATATTACCTGCGGTTTGAAGGATTCTGAAAGCATTAGGAAAAAGATAATCTGGTCTGATGTGACCAGAACCAAAATAATAGGCCTGCATTCCAGTTGCTATGTTTGGAAAGAAAAATACCGCTTATCACCTTGCAAGGGCTATCCTTATTCTATGCTGTATGGTCCTCATACCAGGCTAAAGTAAGCCAGTCAGTAAAGTCTCTATGATGCGGTGTAAAGGGAAGGATGAAGAATGTTATTAGATGATTTAGGAAGTAGTCACTGATGCAACCTTTTAAAAACAGTTGTGTTGAGGTTCCATGACAATAAGGTAAACCTCTTTCTCTCTACTGAAGCTCTCTCGGGTCGCAGACCCGGTTTTATTGGGTCGCCAATTGGCAGAGAACAAATGCATAACAATTCTATGATATGTAAATTCATTTTCCTAAAACGAGTGTTTTTTCTACACTAGTCTAATCAGCCCAGATGCTGTGTGCGAGGCTGTTTATCCCCTCCCCCCCTTTTCTCACGACCCTGTACCTGACTTTATGCGCTCTCTGGTAGAGGCTGGGCTCTGAGGTAAAATCGCGATTGTTATTACTTCGGTTGCCTTGGCAGGAACAATGCCGAAAAGAAAATACAAAGTAGAGTTTATAAATGTTGGCCATTCGTAATGCAGAGGAGAGGCCTCAATGCGTTTTTTGTGGGGATGTGCTCAGTAATGAGTTTAAAAATGAATAAATTGGACAGACATCTCCAAACGAAACATCCTCAGCATCACGGCAAGTCAAAATAATTTTTCCTGGCAAAGAAGAGACTTTCAGGAGACAGTGTTTTGACAGCGGAAAATGTAAGTCAGTCATTTAAATTGTTTTCTGTGTTTGTTAAACTTTATATACGTTAAAAGCCATTTCTCATGACTAGTGTATGCGATGTAGATAGAGTAGCCTGGGAATGAATGAAAGAATACAGACGGACCGCGAGCGTGAACTCCTCAACCATGTCATTGCGCTTAAAATTAGAAACCAAGTCTATTTTCACCTTTCAACGCGCGCAACTCTGCTCAATTGAGCTGATACATACAAGGGCGTAGGTTTGGTCTCAGCTTTGGTGGGGACATGTGGAGAGAAATATGTGCAGACAAAAATAATATGTAGTACCTGCCGTATGACTTTTAGATGGCAATGTTGTTTGTCAGATTCATGCATATTGTTGCATCCCTAATATGGCGCCGTGGGTAGTGTGCTCGGTTGCGGAGCCGTAGGTTGCGGGTTCAATTCACCCGCAGAATGATACAGTATCTAAATTTTGCCCAGATTAATTAGTGTAATATTTATGTTACTGAGTATGGAAATGTATTATTATCATTAATCATATGATTTATTATACTTGACTAACCAATAATATCAAATTATTCACATTGCTAACACGTTTTTCTAGCACTGTGCCTAGCAATGCAATGACAGTCCTTCATTAAACTGGTCGCTACCACTGCTAGTTTGATTGTGTGGATAGTTGTTTGGCCTGACGTACACTGTGCTTCGAGAAAAAGATCCGTATGTCCCATTTTCTGGGTGGCATAGCTGACCTACAAAGCACAAAAAGGGGCAAGCATGTATATGCTGAAGGGCAAAGGGAATGTTAAAAAGTTTCACTCTTTTATGGGCACAGCCACATCCCTCTCATTAGATTTCATTGTGCCATAGATTACATATTATATCCATATTAGCGTTCCAGATCAATATCATTTTAATAATAATATAAGCCAGTAATTTTTTTTGAATGTTGCATGTTTGGGTTTAAGGTTGAGGGACATTGGGAGGTGGAAAAAAAGTGCCGACAAATGTTTAAAAGAAATATTGCTGTTATGTAATTGAATAAATATGTACTATAATTAAATAAATACATTTCATATACATTTGAAATTCATACTTTGTTGTGTTCTGTATCATAACTTTATACATGTAGATGTTATGGCAATTCACGTTGTATTTTTTCATGTTTGGGTCCCAGGGAGACACCAAATTTCTCTTTTGGGTCTCAAGCTAAAAACGTTTGGGAACCCCTGCACTAATACATAATAGATTGATCTCATCGGACACTGGCTCGGCCTTGTGATCACCACACGCAAACACACAGATATTAATAAACAGGGAAATCCAGAGGTGTCTATTACAGCTGTGGGAACCTTTCAATCAATTTAACCTAGCACAACCTGATTTCACAAACTGTCACGATCTAGGGGTGTAGTACAGTATAAAGCCATTGCAGTGCCTTTATAAACGTTTGTGGTGTTTATTTCCATTTTAAAACAAAACACGTAGCAACAAACGAAAAAACTGAGGAAACTGTAATTAAATGAAATTGCGCAATCGCGACATATAACAAACATTCAACACAGTGATTTCCAATAACTACACTCACCATAAAGTAACGCGACGTATTAGCAATGCTCAGTAAAGTGCAATCCCAAACTAGAACATAAATAGCCTCCATGATTAGCTTAACAAGAGACACCCGTGATAACAACAAAACAGTAAACAGAAACAGGAAGTGCACCTCTTAACCAACCCGAGTGGAAACTTAGTGCTCACCAGCTAAGCCCTAGCTCACCACTCGTGACACAAACTAGCACAACGGCATTTGAACAATATTTCTATACATGCTTATGGAATACAGTAGTATATATAGTTATATATTATCAAGTACTTTTTAATACACACAGACAAATTAGATTTTTTTAACAGTCATACTTTCGTTTAGGAGGAAAATAATTTTTTAAAGGATTAGTGATTCCACTGTAATCTGAATTAGGGGAGTTTGCGTCATTCAGGTCTTTAGAAAGCTCTCTGTTATAATTCATAAAACCACTTTTTAACCATACAGATAGCTGGGGAGTTAGCTGACACTGGTCTGATTACATACAGGAACATGTTCAAACACACTGCTATATACCTAAATTGCATAGTCAGCATTATGGGACTGAAGACTTTCTTGTGCAAAAACTTTCAACAGTTAAACTTTGTCAAACAAAACACTTTCTGGATGTACTGTATCTAAGACTCAGAAATTGGGAAAATACACAAGTCTTAATTTAAAACAGATGCGTGTTGGCTCTCTGTTGTTATCTTGCAAAATCTAATCACAGATTAACACAATTTCTTTTTGTCTCCCAGTCTGACATACATGTTGGTTTAATTTCCATTGTGTAACATCCTCTCCCCAGCCACTTTCAGTATCTGCATCAGCACTCCCCCTACTATTGTGTACCGTATGTTTCTTCCTGACATTTGTTCTCTGCCTGATCCTTGTCTGTACTGCCAAAAGTGATACCCGGTTGTGACTATCTGCCTGTACCTTGGACCCTGCCTTTGCATATTGTCATTGTACCTCAGCCCAGTACCTGATCACTGATTGCTGACCGGTGCCTGTTTGACAATTGCTCTCGCTTTGCTGTCATTAATAAATCCACACAGCGCTTCAGCGATTGGAACCATTATCCACCTGTTTGAGTATTTGTTACACTTTGTTCTTGGTCTGACTTTTTTGGATTGTTATCATTACAAATTCATCAATGTGGTCAAATTATATATCAAAATATCAGAGCCAGTTGCATGGAAAAACAATTACATCAAAACACTATGATGTTATTATTGCAAAAACATTTAGGAAAAATATATACAATTTCCACATGACCAAATCTATGTTTCAGAAGAAGTTGCTGTGAGTAAATCTGCAAAAATCTTTCACACAAGTGTTCACATTAATAAATCCTGTTTGCGGGTTAAACCATTGTTTAGTTTAGCAGAGCTTGAACAAACAGTGTGGACTTTTATTTTAGTGAGTAAATGGATGCATTTTTTTTGTAACACTTGCTAGGTGCTAAAATGAAAGACATTCCTAAAAAATTGTTCTAGGACTCAGGTTTTGATTACTATAGTCCTTTTAATTATGTTTAGAGTTGCTTGAGTTTCCTCCAACAAACTCCAGTGATCTTATGGCTAACTTGACACTCATAATCAAATCTACACCCAAAGTGAAAGCGCATATACAAGCAACCGTTATATACCAACCGGGTATAAGTCGCATTTCATTGAACGAAACAAAAAAAAAAAGTATTTTTTTAGAAAAAACTCAAAATTCACTGTTCTAATTATTATGCACAACAGAGTTTCAAAACATTTTATAAGTTGTAAAGAACTGAAATAGTTGTTTGTTGGTCATTTGGCATTTTTTATCAAACCCATCTTAACAGGGCAAGTTACATGTTAACATAGGATCCCTTTATTGATATCAATTTCACAATTCTAGTAAACATTGAACTTGTGAGTTTATGGATAGTTTCTACTTGAATTTTTTTGCAGAATGTCAGAATAGCCTCCCAGAGCTGCTGTTTTGATGCCTCCTAGTGCTGCTGTTTTGATGCAAACTGCCCCCCACCCTCATTGATCTTTTGCGTGAGGATGCTACAAAGGTTCCCAATAGGATTGAGGCCAGGGGAGGATGGGGGCCACACCATGAGTTTCTCTACTTACTCCTTACTATTCGGCCACCCCTAACCAATGCTCACAAGCATAAACGGTTGCAGTGGGCCCAGAAATAAATCATTTGCATTATAATTTGGAACACGGTGTATATTTCACTGTCATTAGATGTCATTATATCACTACTTTACTCAGCCCCCCGGCTCCTTTAGACATTTTTTCTAGACACCAACCCTACTTTGGAGACATTTGTCAACTTCTACACATTATGAAAACCCGCAGCCAGGAGGGTGAAGAGTAGTGGTAAAAGTGGACATAAGCTGGCACATGTTTTCTACCTCTGGGTAATAACTGTTGGTCATGTTGAGACCTGCACATTACACTATAGACATTGCAATGACTTAATTTACACTAGAAGCGCCAGATGTGGGTAATTTCTTCCTGCGGCACTCTATTAATATACAGAAATCTCCTTCATGAATGCTCTTAAAACAATCACCTGAATAGAAAATTTAAAGATATTTGTCGAAATGATGTGCTTACAAGCTATCTGCCATTTTGCTTGTATTTTCTCACCTGTATATCTTGTTGTCTGTCACCATGTGGCGCATAAAACAGAGAAACCAAGTCGCATTTATTGCAAATTAATATCATGACCTAAATGCAACGTGATATCACTTAAATTTCCACACTGATGATTTTAAATTAAACCAAATAATTTGTACTTATTGTAGACAATTTTGAGTGAAAATGAATGACGCCATGAATATCATCCTGTTGCTTTTGTTTAATGACGCAGCATCAGGGAAATTCGGAATGACAAACTTATTTAGGCTATGCTTCACAGCCAACAATATTTTGCTTTTCAAAGACTAATGGCCTTCTGAACCAATAGGCAATTGATAATAATTAATAAATAAAACATATTAGTCTATGTAAAGAAAATATAATACATTTTGTACATATACAATGTACGTTGCGTGAAAAGAGCAATAACTTACATTACAGACTGAAAATGAATATTGTTATCACACTCATTATTTTAAATTAAACCAAATTCATTTTGACTTCTTGTAGACAATATTGAGTTAACTTCAGTTAGTGCGCAATTTCCTGACTTGAATATCGTCCTGTCGCTTCTGTGAAATGTATGGGACAAACGTATGTACGCTTCATTGTCAAAGCGTAATAATAACCACTTTTTATATAAAGTTGAAAATTGCTCTATGGGTTTATTCAAATTCTATTCAGTTAGAATGCTCTCTTGCCCTCTTGTGCATATTTTTTAACATACAATGTAGAAATGAGCAAAAACATAACATTTTAACACAAATTAACACTTCATTGTGCTTCTCAATAAACAGTCAAAGAATCAACAAAAAACAATAATTATAAGATTTAATATAGAGTAGAAAATGTATTTAATTCAAAATGTGTTTATTCATATTCTACACAGTTAGAATGCTTAGAATGAACTATATGAAATACAAATATATAAACACATCTACAAATAGTTTAATAATGCTATTCAATAGGGCATGATATCGAAATAATGACAAGTTGTGCCACACTTCACCAGGCTTGTACAGACCTACTAATCTACAAACTATTTTCCTTTTGCAGGAAACACTTTCAGTGTCCGCGCACAATGAAATTTATACCATATTTGTCCGGTGTATTAGCCATAGACTGTGTGAATCGAAAGCGGGCTTTGATAGGGAATAGCTGTTCATCAACAGTTGTGTTTGCACTGGTGTTGTAAGAAGCAACACCGTTTTTCACAAATGTATCTAATATCTCAGATATCATGGCAAACTTGTCAGTCTGAATTTGAGAAGCTCTTGTGTTTTGTCATCAAAACATAGATAGAACATTAAATAGCACATTTTTGGTCTAGACCAGTGGCATTACTAGAAGATTTTACAAGGGTTTGACAGAAAGGTGGCAAGTTGAAATTCAAGAGTGGCATATTTACGGTGGCCCTAAAGTGCAAAACACACCCACTAATACAACTCACCCCCCAATATATGAACACACTTCCCCCTAAAAAAACGACTAACTTCCCCCCAAATACAAAGACATGCTCCCCCAAATGTAAAAACGTTCCCCCAAATACAAAGACACGCACCCCCAAAAGTAGAACTTCCCCCCGAATACGAAGACGCGCTCACCCAAATGTAGAACATCCCCCAGAATACGAAGACGCGCTCACCCAAATGTAGAACTTCCCCCTAATACAATGACATGCTCACCCAAATGTAGAACTTCCCCCTAATACAAAGACCTGCTCACCCAAATGTAAAACACATTACATTAACTCAAAACGGAAAAGGTAGGTCCTAAACCTTTGTCGCTGATTGGATGCACAGTCAAAACAGGACATAGGAAGTAATTTAATGTTTCTAAAGTAAGAAAAATGAGTGGAAACAATTCAGCAAGCCATGAAGCATTAATTACTCTGTATTTTAATTAGGGACACTCTTATGAAATCATTTTAGATATGCTGTTAACGTTTCATGACATTAAAATAAGTTTGCGCACGCTAAAAACGCAGTTGAAGGAAGCAGGACTTTTCAGGAGGAAAAACTACTCTTCCACGAGAGATGTAAGAAATGCGATACTGACAGAGCTATGTTGACCAGGACAGTTGTTTGGCTATCGAACCATGTGGCAAGTACTTTTGCAAAAGTAGAAATTGCGTGTTAAACGTGCTGAAGTGATGCGTTTGCTGAAAGAACTTAATCCTCGAGGAACTGAACTGAGGGCAAGCCGTCGGTTTTGTAGGTGCATATATCACTCCATGGGGCCGAAATACATATTGCATGTTGATGGATATGACAAACTTAAACCCTTTGGTTTCGCTATATCTGGCTGCATCGATGGATTTTCTAGACGAATTATGTGGCTTGTGTGTGGACCCACGAACAACAACCCATCTGTAATTGCAAACAACTTTACTGTGTGAAAGATGTTGGTGTGGTCCCCATGAGATTACGAACTGATTGTGGAACAGAAAACGGGACGATGGCAGCCATACAATGCACTCTTCGCCATCATCATACAGACTACTACGCAGGCAGTGAGCCATATGTATGGGTCGTCGATGAGCATTGAGTCGTGGTGGATGCAGTTGTTTGGAGACCTGGCGGATGCAGGACACTTTAATGGCAGCATCGAGCACCAGTGTCTTCTCAGATTCTGCTTCACCAGTGTTCTGCAGAAATACCTTGATGAGTGTGCGGACCTCTGGAACAAGCACGGGATTCGGCGCTCCAGACTTGCATCATGTCCTGGAGGAATTCCAAATACCTTTTACCTCACAGGTAATCTATATTAATTATGAATTCCTTTATTTTGTGAAGTAAAGATCTATTTCAGAATTGTTACTATGTTGGATAAGTATACAAATCTAGCCTTCAACAGGGCACAACGTTTAGTTTATAATGTGAATTATTGGTTAAAATAGATTTTGTTAGTTTAATTTAAGCTTTAAGTACTTGTATTAAAATAAACAATAACATTTTAGTTATTTGCTTGAAATCTAGTTAAATAATTTACACTATGTATAATCCTCTAAATTAGTAGGGTACGCCTATCCATCTCTTACTGAATATACATTCTTACCTTGCAAAATGTACTAATGACAACATATTACATTCCTTCAATTTTTGCTGTGTACCCTAGGTTTGCTTCAAGGGACTGTGGAATTTTGGTCGAAGAAAGTCAATTAAGGATGTTTCCAGAGTCAGTGCAGACCATCAATTCATGTGGTGACCCAGACTTTCAAGATTATCTTGAACTCAAAATAAAACAAAATGGACTTGTTCGACCAGATCATTGGGAGACCGCCTTAGAGCTGTATTTAACACTTAAGCAGGGGTGGGCAAACTAAGGCCCGCGGGCCGAATCCGGCCCTTGAGGCAATTCCATCAGGCCCACGGAAGGTATTAAAACAGTTTTGAGAGGAATTACAAAATAACTTTGCAGTCCAATTGTAATGTTTCTGAATCTGAATTAATGTTATTTAGATATAACACACCTCCAGTATTTATGTTTCACGAGTTCGCACTTACATGCCAATTAAGGGATAGGTTTAATGCGTATTTGGCGTGCTGTCCGGAGGGAGGGTTCCGGGTTCGGAATCCGGCCCGGGGCTCCGGGCTCGGAATTCGGCCCGAACCCAGAGTACCCCCCCCCGCATGTAAGTGGTTAGGACTAGAATTTGGGCGGAGAAGGGGTGGTGGGGGGATGCTGCGAGCTGTCAGCGGAGCGAGGTAAGACTGCTGAGTCTATATGTACCCTAGTCGTTGATTGCTGAGAGCTTCCACCTGTAATTAATTAGCTGAAAGTCCTCCTCCCGAACCTTGTTAGTAAACCTCATTTCACGAGTTCGCACTTACATGCCAATTAAGGGATAGGTTTAATGCGTATTTGGCGTGCTGTCCGGAGGGAGGGTTCCGGGTTCGGAATCCGGCCCGGGGCTCCGGGCTCGGAATTCGGCCCGAACCCAGAGTACCCCCCTAACGCTAAGGAGCAGAGGACAGCCGCCGGATTAAAAACACCCCAGAGTGCCGAGCTTGGCGGACTGGCGTCTCGAGGAAGGGTCTGACTTTTTTATTTTTTATTTTTTTTTGTATGCGCGGGGGCCTGTGAGGCGGTTCACGGCCTGGACTGGATGGGCCCTGCTGGCCTGTGGACGTGGGGCGTTTGAACGTTTGTTGTGGGACCAGCCCGTTTGGTATGGATTCCTATTCCGACCGCTGTGAGACCGAAGCTCGCTGGACGGAAAGGAGATATGTTCAGGAAGGTGAGTGCTTGCCCGGGAGGTTTCCTCACGCAGCATCTCGCTTGGGCGGGTGTGCTGCGGCACTTGGGCGGGTGTGCTGCGGCACTTGGCTGGGGCTGGAGTGCTGCGGCACTTGGCTGGGGCTGGAGTGCTGCGGCACTTGGCTGGGCTGGAGTGCTGCGGCACTTGGGCGGGTGTGCTGCGGCACTTGGCTGGGGCTGGAGTGCTGCGGCACTTGGCTGGGGCTGGAGTGCTGCGGCACTTGGGCGGGTGTGCTGCGGCACTTGGGCGGGGGCGTGTGTGCTGCGGCACTTGGCTGGGCTGGAGTGCTGCGGCACTTGGCTGGGGCTGGAGTGCTGCGGCACTTGGGCGGGTGTGCTGCGGCACTTGGGCGGGGGCGTGTGTGCTGCGGCGCTGGGCTGGAGCGCTGCGGCACTTGGCTGGGGCTGGAGTGCTGCGGCACTTGGGCTGGAGTGCTGCGGCACTTGGGCGGGGGCGTGTGTGCTGCGGCAATTGGCGGGGCGGGAGTGCTGCGGCACTTGGGTTGGAGTGCTGCGGCACTTGGGCGGGTGTGCTGCGGCACTTGGGCGGGGGCGTGTGTGCTGCGGCACTTGGCTGGGCTGGAGTGCTGCGGCACTTGGCTGGGCTGGAGTGCTGCGGCACTTGGGCGGGTGTGCTGCGGCACTTGGCTGGGGCGGGTGTGCTGCGGCACTTGGCTAGGGCGTGTGTGCTGCGGCACTTGGCTGGGCTGGAGTGCTGCGGCACTTGGCTGGGCTGGAGTGCTGCGGCACTTGGCTGGGCTGGAGTGCTGCGGCACTTGGGCGGGTGTGCTGCGGCACTTGGCTGGGGCGTGTGTGCTGCGGCACTTGGCTGGGGCGTGTGTGCTGCGGCACTTGGCTGGGGCGTGTGTGCTGCGGCACTTGGCTGGGGCGTGTGTGCTGCGGCACTTGGCTGGGGCGTGTGTGCTGCGGCACTTGGCTGGGGCGTGTGTGCTGCGGCACTTGGCTGGGGCGTGTGTGCTGCGGCACTTGGCTGGGGCGTGTGTGCTGCGGCACTTGGGCTGGGGCGTGTGTGCTGCGGCACTTGGCTGGGGCGTGTGTGCTGCGGCACTTGGCTGGGGCGTGTGTGCTGCGGCACTTGGCTGGGGCGTGTGTGCTGCGGCACTTGGGCTGGGGCGTGTGTACTGCGGCACTTGGCTGGGGCGTGTGTGCTGCGGCACTTGGGCTGGGGCGTGTGTGCTGCGGCACTTGGAGTGGGGCGTGTGTGCTGCGGCACTTGGGCTGGGGTGGGTGTGCTGCGGTACTTGGGCTGGGGCGGGTGTGCTGCGGCACTTGGGTTGCTTATTTCGGGGGAGGGAGCGCCGTGCATCAGGTTTACGGGAATACCAATTCTGAATAGCGAGGGACCGGAGTAGGGATATGGTCCGCCTCCGGAGCCAGCGTCCTGAATTTCTGAAACAGAAAGCGAGACAGAGAGTCAGCGATTTGGTTCTCTGACCCGGGAATATGCTTAGCGATGATAATGAATTGGTCGCAAGCTGCGATCCAGGTGAGGCGCCTTAAGAGTGGCATCAGAGCGGGTGAGTGGGAGCGGCCTCTGTTAATGCAGTGCACGTTAGCCTCATTGTCGCAATGCACTAGGATGCTTGTAGAGGCCCATTCCTTTCCCCATAGGAAAGCTGCCACTACGAGGGGGTAGAGCTCGAATAGCGCTGAGGATTGCGGTATTTCCTGGAACTGAGGTGGCCACGGAGCCGCGAACCAACGACCTTGGTAGAATCCCCCGAACCCGATGTCGGTGGGGGTCGCGACGAGGTTTTTGTAGAAAAACGATAGGCCGTTCCACTGTTTCAGAAATGTTACCCATAGCCTGAGTTCGTCGCGGCATGCACGGGTTAAGGAAATGGGGTCCTCTAGCGAGTGGACAGAGGACGCGAGTGAGAGGAGATGCGATATAAAGGGGCGACCCTTTGATGATGCGCATTGCGAAGTTTAAATGGCCGAGCAGGGATAAGAGTTCGCGTTTCGAGAGGAAAGATTTCTCGAGGAAGGTAGAGGAGACGAGAATTATTCGGTCGATTTTCTCCTTCGGTAGGGATGCTTGGAATTCCCTAGAATCCAAATTAATCCCTAGAAACTCGATGGACGTCGCGGGGCCCATGGTTTTCTCCTCTGCGAGGGGGATTCCTAGCTCGGAGAAAACGTTTTGGACTGAGAGGAGGTGCGCGGCTGGTATGGCGTTGGGAGGCGAGATTATTAGAAAATTGTCTAGCAGGTGAATGAGATGGGGGATGGCGTAGTTGTTTGACAGGATCCAGCAGACTGCTTCTGATAGCATGTCGAATATCTTAGGGCTGCTTTTGCATCCGAACGTTAGACGTACGGCGAAATAGTATTTCTCGAGCCAGCGGACTCCAAAGAGATGCCATGAGTCGGGATGGATGGGCATGACTTTGAAAGCGGAGGTAACATCAACTTTGGCCAGCCAGGCACCCCGACCCGCGACTTTAATCATGTCGATTGCCTGGTCAATGTCGTGGAATTTAAGCGAGAATGTCGAGAGGGATCAAGCTGTTTATACTTGGGAACGGGGAATTGTGAGGGGCTGACAGGTCGATAATTAGACGTTTTTTACCAGTGAATTTTCTTGTGGCCACTCCGATGGGGCTGATGCGGAACAGGTCGAATGGGGGTTTGTTGAACGGGCCGATCATGAAGCCTGACTCGACCTCTTTTTTGATCAGTTCGTCTACTACTTCGGGTTCTATATGGGCGGATAGCAGGTTGTTACATATAAGGTTTTGTGACAGTGGGCACTCTAAGCCTGGTTTAAAGCCATTTTTTAAGCCTGATAGTAGGTAATCCGTAAATTCGGCATCCGGGTGGAGGGCCAGTTCGAAATGCATGCGCGAAATATTTACAGGAGTCGTCAAGTAATTTTTGGGTGTTTTATTTGCAGATTTGTAGACTGGACATACGAGGCGGGCGTGGGCGCCGCCGCAGAAACTACAAATGTGCATGAAGCGGCAGCGTGCTCTGTGGCATCTGCCCGAGTTGAAGTTGTCGCAGAGCTGTCTGCCTTCGACGAAAGCGGAGACCTGGGTTGCGCTGGTGGTTGCGGTACGCGGTACATAGCTGGTAGACTTCGGCTTGCTCGAACTGGTGTGGGGAGGGGAGGAGGGGTTAACATGTGGGCATGAGGCTGTGGGGTGCGCCGCGGACCTGCACACTGCGCAAGTGATGTTCCTGCAGCCTAGGAACACCCTGTTGTGCAGGTCTGGGTCAAGTGCGCCCCAGTAGGGGCACTGGTTCCACTGTGCGACTCGCACGGCGCTCTTTGCGGAAAAGAGCTTGTGGTAGGTGTAGAAGTGCCCCCCCCGTAGGACAGCGCGAGTTCGGCTATAATGGCTTGATAGTCGTTCAGTTCGCGCCGCCTTTGGGGGAAAACGGAACAGATTATCTCGGTGAACCGGGAAAAGGCCATTGAGAACTCGGGGAAGGAGAGAACGCGAGATGAGTGGGTGGTTGTGTTCCTTAGGGTGACTGAGTACTCCCCGCAGTCTATCCGGCGTTCTGGTTCGGCTGCGGGAAGGAGAGAGAGCAGAGATGAAAGGTCTGCGTCCGCACCTGAGAGGATCTGGGCGCGGATGTGCTGGGAAACTGGCGGGGGTTCCATGGCGACGGCGTTAGAAGGCACGGGCATCGGGGTGGCTGTGAAGAGGGAGTATGGGGATTTGGATTGGGTGTAGGCGCAGGGGAGGGTGTACCCCGGAGCTTGGAACGTAGGCGGTGGGAACGAGCCTAGGGGACCTGCTGCGGCAGGGGGGGGAAAGTTGGGCGGGGGGAAAGGAGGCTGGAAGGGAAAAGGGGGAGCTTGCGCTGCGAGCGGGGGCGGGCCCGCGCTTGTTTGGAGCTGCGGGGCTGCGGGCCACTGCTGGTGGGCGGGGTTGGCACCTGGGTAGAAGGACTGGAGTCGAGGGATAGCCTGTACAGCTGCTGGCTGCGGAAGCTGCGCTCTAGTGCCTGGGGCCAGAGCTCGGGGCTGCTGGAAAGGGAGAGGGTTATTGGGGGTGTAAAGTTGCGCTACGGAAGGGAAGCCGCTGGGCTCGTCCGGACGCGCCGCTGCGGCGGCGGAGGCATTTACGGATCGCAGCGAGCGGTTTGTTCTGAGCGGGAGGACGACGGAGTTGCTTGGGCCGAAATGCTTAGGGCCCCGCGGGTTTTTCCCTGCCTGCGGGCGGGTTTAGGAGGAGCTTGGAGGGAGACGTACAAGTCGTACAGCTCCGCCTTGTGCATTTTCCTGGAAACCGGCGTGTCCGAGTAGCCTAGCGCCTGTCTCAGCCCGGCTACGGTCCACTTCCCGATGGGAGGGATCGTCGGGACGGTCGAGCGGTAGGAGGAGGCCGGGGAAATCGGAGGTGGTCTTGCTGGGGGCGGCGAAGCCTGGTACCGGCGTCTGAGGGAACGCCCGGCTGGTCGGGCCGGAGTGCGGCCGCGGGAAGAGGTCCTGGGTTCGGGAGTGGCGTCCGGCATGGCCGGACTGATCGGAGGACCCGCGACTTGCGGGGGGGCATTCGTGGGAATGCTGACGCCTTCGTCAGAGGAAGAGCTTGGCTGAGACATAGTATCCGCGAGAGAGACTATTATGCTGCGAGCTGTCAGCGGAGCGAGGTAAGACTGCTGAGTCTATATGTACCCTAGTCGTTGATTGCTGAGAGCTTCCACCTGTAATTAATTAGCTGAAAGTCCTCCTCCCGAACCTTGTTAGTAAACCTCATTATGTGTATACATTTTAATTATTGCCCTTTTCTGGCCCACAAATCTTTTAGAATAAACAAATTACATAACAAATGTGGCCCTTCTTATAATTTCAACGTGCTGATGTGGCCCCTGAGCTGAAATATTTGCCCTCCCCTGACTTAAAGTAATAGCTGGACTGTGTAAAATACCTGTTGTACACTGGGGGACACAACAGAACCGACTGGGAAACATATCTGTCACGAATGGTGTGGGGGGGCGTGGCTACACTTGCATTTCGGTGATCCACTTCCGTGTTTTTGTTCTCACTAGCTGTGATTACTTCCTCTTTCACGTGGTCACAGCTGTTAGTAATCTGTCACTTAATCTGGGATATAAGAGGGTCGCGAGCAGTGCACTCGTTGCTTCGCATTGTTACATGTCACATTGTATTTAGAGGTGAGTGTCGGTATATATATATATGGAGGACCAAGTCTGGCAGAATTAAAAATATAATAAATAAATACTTACAGAAATAAATAATTACAGAAATAAATGATTGTGGAAATAAATAAATAGGAGAAAATGACAGATGAAAAAAATAATAATTCTATAATAAAAAAAATGTACGTATATTTTGATGTAAAATACTTGTACTGATGCATTTATTTATTCATTTATTTTTAATTCTGGCAGACTTGGTCCTCCATATATATAGAGCTATTGTGGGTTTGTGGAATGTCTGATTATAAGACGCTATATGCGCACGTTTCATTTCAGTTAAACCAGTTAGCCTTTTTTCACCGTTAGCGGTTTGTTTTATGTTTTGCTTTGTTCAATAAACATTGTAAAACGGATTACCTGGCTCTGCACCTGGCTTCAACTGCACTACACCATACGA
Source organism: Dallia pectoralis (assembly GCA_029465975.1). NCBI lineage: Eukaryota > Metazoa > Chordata > Actinopteri > Esociformes > Umbridae > Dallia > Dallia pectoralis. The sequence continues at coordinate 24,670,364 of CM055730.1, forward strand.
CATACCGTGACAATATCCGAGCCTTGACAACATGCACAACACCATGCTCTTTGTATTAGAGGACCGATTAATCTGAAAAGTATATACATTAAAGCTAATGATTATTTTTGTATTAATTGCAAAACACCATGGAAGACTAACTATTCTTTTTCACACTATATTCACATTATGCAAAGACATACAGAGTAAATGTGAGGTTGATCTCAATTTCTATTTATATGTAACACACTTGAAGGAATGAACAAGCGTGTGATTCAGTTGGGTTCTTTTCAATATTGTGTTGCAATTCAGCAGTTTATCCATCTACCATACTAGGCTGACCTAGAGAATGATAAGTAAACAATCTTTTTAGTTTTCTGTTTCTCAAAGGATATACTCTTTTGCAGACCAGTTGCGAAGGAGTCTCCCCGTCACTCTCTTCAGGATCATCGGTTTCTCCAGCCTCCACACTGAATGACACATCATTTTCTCCTCGTCCTGCTCCTTGCCCTTGTTCACCCTCTGGTTCTGCATCGTTCAGCATCACTTCTGAGTGCTGTTCTTCAGGTCCTCTGACGCTCTGACTCTCCTTTTCGCCTGGCACTCCAACCAGGCCTGTCCAATCATCCTCACCATCTGAACTGTCCCAGAATGTCTGGTTTCGCTGTGTCCATGTTTTTCCAATCTTGTTTTTTTTCTTGTTTTCTTTTTCCGGTCTTCCATGTAAGCATTCCCTCTCTGCAGGTAAGTAGTCACATGGTAACAATAGGTTCCTGTGTAGTATTCTTGTTCTGACCTTTGCCTTGTTCCGGTCGAACTTCCTATACTGGACTATCCTGGCACTGCCTCTTGGTGACGACGTAAACTTGGTCTTCCCAAAATGATCGAAGCTTCCCAGGTCCACCTTTTTCCTTGAAGTTCCGAACAAGCACTCTGTTCCCAGGGATCAGTTCAGCTCCGTGTATTTTCTTATCATACAAAGCTTTACTTCTTTCCTTCTCTTTGTGTGACACTCCTGAGGCTAACTTGTAAGCTTCGGTCATCCTCTTTCTCCAATCCTCGGTATAGTCCTGGTAGGATGAGTTTTGGTTCTTTGCTGGTACCCCGAACATGATATCAATGGGCAGTCTGGGAGTACGGCCAAACAGGAGATAATAGGGAGCAAATCCTGTCGCCTCACTTTTCGTACAGTTGTATGCATTCACAACCTTTGCAAGTGACGTCCTCCAGTCGGCTTTGGCAGTTTCTGGTAAGGTCCTCAGCATTGCTAGCAAAGTTCTATTAAACCGCTCCACTTGACCATTGCCCTGCGGGTGATACGGTGTCGTGTGGGAGCCTCGCACGCCACTGTACTCCTGTAACTTTGAGAACCGCCTGTAATCATACTCCCTGCCTTGGTCGTGGTGCAGTTTTGTCGGGAACCCAAACTTTAAAACAGAGTCTCCAAACACCTTCTCAGCCGCTGTCTTGGCGCTCTTGTTTCTGCATGCATACGCCTGTGCAAATCGTGTAAAATGGTCCATCACAACTAAAATGTATTCATAACCTCCTTTACTCCTCTCCAGGTGCAGAAAATCAATGGAGACCAGCTCAAATGGGTAAGTGGTGGTGATATTTACCCGAGGAGCTCGGTCAGTTTGTTTGGACGCTTGCTTCTCATGCAACTGCATACACGTGTGACGTAGTGTTCCACTTCCTTTTGCATGCGGGGCCAATAAAAAAATCTCTTATTAAGTTCAATACCCTTTCTGCTCCCAGATGGCCATTGTCTTGATGCAACTCCTTATAAACGAGCTCATGGTATCTCCTAGGCAACACCAACTGATGACGAGTTGCTGTTTTCCGAAACAAGAGACCATGTTCATCCAGGTGTAGTTTTGCTCTTTCTCTCATCAGTCCCCGAACCTCTCTACCCTGCCTCCTGTTCCCAAGCCGCGGTTTCATTTTCAGGTAGGTAACCGCTTCTCTGATTTCAGGGTCTTCCTGGGCTTTTCTCAGTACATCCTTGGGGATCTCTGCAACTGAAGTGAACAGCTCCTCCTCCTGTCCTCCTGACAACTCAGTTTCAATTGTGAGTGGACACAACCATGGCCCCCTCTCCTGACTCTGTACTACTGCTGACTGGGCTAAGCTGACAATGACTTCAGGTTGCACCTCCTCTGAACAGGTTTTCATGTACTGTTCCATATGCAGCGGCATACGTGACAAGCCATCTGCGTCCCCATTTGACTTTCCTGGGCGGTATTTGATGGTATATCGGAAGTCAGCGAGTTCCGCTACCCATCTGTACGTTGTGGCATTAAGCTTAGCTGTTGACATCACATATGTGAGAGGGTTATTGTCTGTGTACACGATAAATAATGGTGCATGATAGACATAGTCCCTGAACTGCTCACATATAGCCCACTTCATGGCCAAGAACTCCAACTTTCCCGAGTGGAGATGGTAATTTTTCTCAGGAGGGGTTAGGGTTCTTGATCCGTACGCTATTACCACTAACTTACCCCTTTGCCTTTGATAAAGCACCGCACCAAGGCCCTCCTGTGAAGCGTCGCAATGGAGTACAAAAGGTTCATCCAGATCTGGATATCCCAGCACCGGTGGGCTAGATAACTCATCAATTAACTCACCGATTTTGATGTTCATCTGTCCACGTGACTGAATGTGATGACGCATGCTGTCCCTGGCATTTTTCCCTTTTCCTCTCTGCTTCATCTGTACTTTCCCTGTTGGTGTTTTTTTTCCGGCGAGCAGTAGATAAAGAGGGGCGGCCTTTTGGGAAAAATTCGCAATGTATGGCCGGTAGTAGGAGAGAAATCCTAACAACTGTCTCACCTCACCAACTGTCTTCGGGGTCCTTTCCTTCATTGCTTGGACAGGTGCAACGTCAGCCGGGTCCATTGTGTACCCATCTTTTGTCACCAGCCTCCCTAGAAATCGCACCTGATTTCGGAACACTTCAAATTTGCTGGGCGTTAGTTTGACACCATGATTTTTATAACACTGTAACACTTTTCTAATGTCCTGAAGATGATCATCAAATGTTTTAGAATGAACTAAGTTATCATCCAAATATGGTTGACATACCTCATCACCCCATTCTCTCAGGCATTCTTCCAAGCTCCTTTGAAATTCAGCAGGTGCATTTGACAATCCGAAGGGGATCCTCACCCATTCATATAGTCCCCACGGTGTCATGAACACGGTGAGAGGCCGGCTGGATTCCTCTACAAAGCCCTGGTGATAGGCTTTACCTTGATCAAGGACTGAAAACCAGGTGTTGCCTGCCAAGCTGTCGAGCATGTCCTGTATGCGGGGAATAGGATGTCTATCTGGAATGGATTTTTTGTTTAACTCCCGATAGTCACAACAGAGGCGGAGGGTTCCATCTTTCTTGCGCACACAGACTACTGGTGAAGAATATGGCGACTTAGATTTAGTAATCCACCCCTTATTTAACAGATCCTCCAGGTACTCTTTAACCTCTCTGCGAAGTGGCTTTGGGACAGACATGTATGTGTGCTTCACGAAAGTGGTATCATGGAGGCAGACTTTTAGCTGAAGAGATGGAATACATCCCACATCACTGTCATCACGAGCCAAAGCACCACTCTCCTCTCTTAAAAGTTGCTTCACTTTCTGCTGCTGTTCAGGTTGAGGATGATCAACGCATACCGGGGGGTCCCATAGATTTTCATTCTGACCCGTTAACATTGTATTTGTATTTTCAGTAGATCGGCTGACCTGTTTGCTGTCGTTTCGGATCAGGCTTTGACCGGTGTGCGTAACAGTAGCACATGCAATCTCTTTCTGAGCGGTCACTGGTCTCACCTCCGCAGGGTAGATTGCTTTTAATCGCTGTATATAGCCCAGAACTGCCCGTGGAGGCAGATCGATGTCATGAGTAGTATCATTGTTCACCGGAATACAAATGCGTGAACAGGCAGCTTTCTTAAGGCAAACATTGGGCCATATTTTTGAATGTTTTCCTAAGTTATTTCTTAAATTCGTTCCTAAGAAAGGTCCTAAGAAAAGTCTTACTCAAATTCACGACCGTGTTCTTAAATGGCGTAATTTTTCGTACCTACGTTCCTATAATGATGAATACCACGTCTTCGTAAATGGAAAGCGCGTGTCCATTGTTCCTTATTAGCATAGGTACACGCCCCGGTATTTCCCATAAAAGGGCATTAAACTGCAGGGCGGAGTGGAAACTCATCGTAAAAACGTGGAGAATGCAAAAATGCTTAAACCAACATGTATAGACAGTATAGAGGATCAGACGCCAAAAGAACAAATTACTTCTGTAGTTCAGAAATATGTAATATTTAGCAGCGTCAGTAGTGGTTGCAAAATCAAATACAAAAAGCCAAAGGATGCATGGGATTTAATCATTCGTTCTGTGAACGCTGTGTCAGGGGAAGGCGAATGACATAAAAATGACATAAAAAAGAAATGGTTTGACATGTTTGACAAGTTTGAGGCAAAAAAAGTAGCCTATTGCCAAACACAAACGAGAGATGCTGACCACAGGAGGGGGAAAGGCTTGCACTGTCCTTACTAAGCTGGACCGGGCATCGGGGACATAATCGGTATTAGAGCTGCAGACCATTGCCCGAAACCGACCGAACCCGACGGGTCGGATTCGGTCTTAATGTCTGTCATTACACTCGGGCTCTGGTCGGGCTTGGTCTCTTGCGCTCCGGATTGCGCGGTGAATGAGTGGTCAGGTGATTTGTTTCATTTAGCGAATGGATGCTGAGGAGGTGAAACGAAGCTAGGACTGTGGCCCATACATTTGGTTGCATCGGCCAAAAGATTAAAATCGCACTTTTAATGAAAAAAACGAGCCGGTTATACCGAATGCAAAAAATTTTGTCTCTTAAAATATGACAGCAAAATGACCGGGTTCGGCCTTCTGGCTTTTAAAAACTGTCCGGCTCAGGTCGGGCTCGGGCCGAATTCTGTCGGGCCGGGTCTCACTTTTTATCCCCGATTACAGCTCTAATCGGAATGACCACAATCTCGGAGGTGCCATCCACAGAAAAGCGTTAAATATATGAAAATATTTGAAATAATTGAATATTATTTATAATGTTATTCTTAATAATATTTAAAGCAATGTACAATTGATGAAAACGCAGAGACTAATGATTTGTCACGAAAATGTCAGCGCGCAAATCTGCGTAAGAGTGCTTTTTACTGTGTGTAGATTCTATTCTTTCCTAAGAACAAATTCCAGATAAGTAAACATTGGTGAATGTCAGAATCTTCGTGGAAACTGCGTAAGTGGGTTTTAAGAACGAATTTCTTCTTAAGAACGGTTGATGAATATGGCCCAATGTTTTCACCCACCCTCAATCCATCTGGCCACTTTGCGCCCTCATCCGGTACAAAGAGAGCATCTTGATCCGATAGCAAAGGGCCTGTTTTAATGTGGCATTTGACAGCTCTAGCCTGTTGGGCAGGGATTTTTGTTACGGACCTCCCTACTTTCACTACTCCATCACTGAACCCTACGTCTTGGCTTCCCACTAAGTTCAGCAAAACCTCTGCCTTCTTGCGGTCACAGGACAGTGCAGTACTCATGGCTTTGGTCTTTACTTTAGCAGGTCGCTCTACCCCACTGTTCAACAGGTGCTCGATGACATTGTAACCAATGATGGGCTCCTCTGCCACTCCAGTGTCACCACATACTAATATCGGTACCTCCAGTTCTAACAGTGTGGTTTTGTCTGTTCCCAACTGAAATGTCACTTCGACCCAGCTTTCAAATGGGATCACAGTTTGATTCACTGCTCGACCGGTGAGGGTTCCAGGGCCTAGGATCTCCTCAAGACCCCGTAGTGTCGTGTGTGGGAGATGTTCTTTCCGCCACTTTTCATTCATGAGACAGATTTGTCTCATGCCAGTATCCCATAACGCTTTCGTTGCTACCCCATCAAAGAAACAGTTCACCATACATTTTTCCCCAATCAAATTCAATAACTGTGCATTCTGTTTGGTGGACAGCTGATTAGTAGTTATGGATCCGATCTGCTGCAGAGGCCCCTCCTTTCGCTTTGCTGCTTCACGAGCTTCCAGCTGCTTAATGCTGTCACACAGGATGTCATGTTGATGTTCTGGGCACAGTGCAGATGTGGTGTGAGTGGTTACTGTCATACTGCTGAGTGTCCTCTTTCTGTTCTTCCTGCGGGTGGTCCCCTGCACCCTCTGGAAAGATGTCCACTTTGCCCACATTTAAAACAATGCTCACACTGGTCACCTCTGCCATCAACCTGACATTCACGGCATCCTCGCTTTCTTTCTCTGGGCTGCGTTGGACGGTAAGTGCTCATTGCTTTCCTCATTTCTCCAATCTCCTCTCTCAGCTGTTTAACGGCCTCATAGAGCTCAGAGTCTTTCTTGTCCACCGCTTGTGGCGTTTTTAAAACGTTTAATTGTGTGTATGTGGACTGTTCTTTGCCTCCAACAGCATGACACATTCTCTCTTGACTTTGACGTAGCTCTACTGGAACCTCCCTGACTTTAGTTTCTCTGATGTTGGCATTTTTCTTGAACTTTTGCAGTCGTTCGCACTCAAGACTTGCAGCTACATTCATAGCTGTGATGAGGACCTCATCGGTGATTGTAGGATCATCGAGGCAAGTTTTAGCTGATACTTAATGTTATCGTTTAATAACCCTGTTCCTAGTGCGCGCAGGAATCTTCTCTGTATGAGATCAGGGCTGTACGATTCTTCTCCATCTGGTTCTCGAGCAGCAGCTAAAAGTCTTTCCTTCAACTCAATGGCACGGAATAGGAAGTTTTGTGGTGACTCACGGCTCTCTTGAGTGATGTTTATCAGTCGATGATACAGGTCTGTTGAGCTTTCTTCCTTATAATGGCCTTTCAGAATTGTGCGCAGCTGAGAAAGGGTTAAATCTGTCTTGATCTCCAGCATATCACGCAGGCTCATACCTGGACTCACTGCTTTTATCACTGCATCGATTATTTCAGACTCTCTGTGTCCCTTGTTCGCTCCAGCATCGATTTGGTGCAGTAAGCTGTTGTATGAAAGCTTATCTTTCTGGCCCCGTTCTCCAATTTGGCCATTAATCTTAAAATCACGCCGAATAGTGACTTTAGAAGCTGCATGTTGATGTGGGGAAAATACAGGGGGACTTGATACATCAGGAACTTTCAAACTCAGGCGTTGGATTTCGTTCTTTAGCACATTTGTTGACAACTCAAACTGGTGTTGCAATTCTGTGTACTGTCTCTTTAAATGCCCGAGCTCCGCCGAGTTTCTGTCTGCGTCAGCACCACCACCTTGTACAGCGCGGTCACTGCTTTGCGTCATCTTGCTAGCAAACTCTAACAAATCTTCCACATGTTGACGGGCTACTTCGTCATCTTCCGTCTCTATAACATTCTCCACTGATTCACTTATTAATCTGATCAGCGAGTGCCGTTTGGTTTGTCCCTCCCCCTTCGACAGTTTCACATACACACACACCTCGTGCAGCTGAGCCCGAGCCGCAGCCCGAGCAACGCAGCGCTCAGCTGATCTTGCAGCTTTTCCATATACATGCTCACAGCACCGCCAATCCCGTCCTCATCGCCAATATTTTGCAACACACTTGAAGGAATGAACAAGCGTGTGATTCGGTTGGGTTCTTTTATTCAGCCAGCATCATTCACAACAGCCTCGTACCACACCGTCCAACATCACTTACAAAAATCCTCTACTCTCGTTTTTCAAACTCGCGTGAACTAACTCTCATCTCTCTACTAGGGTTTCCTCCGGGGGGGTTCCTCTGGCTTACTGCCACCAACTGGACATCCATCACATCGCTGTATACTACAAATTGACATGCATGTACTGAATAACTACATAACCATTATTAACGAAAAATAAATGAGATAACAAAACTATTACATGGGGGGGGGTCTAGCTTTTAACTCACACTATTATAACCATTATATTATTCTATCAATGTATATTCTATATTTCCCCACATATAAAAAAAACCTTAAGCCTTTTATGTGGCTTCTATTTGGTGCAACCATTTTTAATAACACAAAAGCCTGAACTCGAACAAATAACTTATTCACAACCTTGACAACATTCGCAACATTCCAGTAATTTTTTTTCTAAATCACAGCTTCCTAAAAAAAGTTAGCAAACCTATGTAACAGATAGGGGGGTAACAGAATTTGACACTTATCACTCTAATTTGTAACACAGAGTAGAGTACTTAAATGCATCAAACCCTGGAGAATTTTGGATTCCAAAGTCCATGTTTGTTTTAAAAATGGCATATGATTGCAACAGGGGTAGTTTGAGAGTATTCACACACGTGTTTGCCATTGGGAATGGTGAATTGATTAAAAACTCAATGCTTGGTTGTGGTGCCATTCCAGCAGGTGGAAGTGATGACAGCCCCGTACAAAACATAAGTAGATCCTCGAGGGTCACAGTAGTTTGTTGTTCTGCAAGAGAAAACAAGCCAACGTGTAACTGCATAGTTTACATGTCCACAAAGTCAGACAAATACATATAAAGTAGAAACAATTTAATAGTAGCTGCTAAATATGTATCAGAACAAGGACCAACAGTCTGAAAAATAGTGCTTTCCAAAAGCCATAACAACCTTCCATCTAAAATCCACTAAACTCACTCCACAGTTTTACCCCCAACCCATTGTGCAATACAATTGTCAATACAATTTTAGAATATTGGATTCAATGTGCAATAACCACCAATTGTATACTACACTATATGTATACCATACAACCATCATTTTGTTTGTATATGTACATTGAGTTCAGAACTGTGCACAAACCCCCTTCCCCTTCATTGACTGTTGACTCTGGAAAAAAGTGGCTTTTAATCTCATTTCGTTGTACATGGTATAATGACAAACAGCATTTATTTCTTTCAATTGATTTATTTTAAAATCCCTGACATACCTTCACAATCGAGTAGGTAGTCTGCCCAGAAGCTTAGGGCTTTGCATCTTCTACATCTGCAGAGGTCTTCTACATCTGCAGCGGTCAGCTTTCTGTCTGAGTGGCAGAGGACAGGCACTAGCAGACTGGAGTGCTGCTGAAGTGCAGTGAGACTGCAGGCTTCCAAGTCCATCTTTGAATCTGTTCAGGCCAATCATAGTCTTTAAGGTTCAAAGTTATGCATTTGACTGAATACTATATACATACATTTACAAGCATGTCATTAATGGCATATTATACTAGTAATTTAGGATAAATGTGGGTGGTTAACATTGATATTGCAATATTAGGATTTAGACCTACTTGAGTATTTTCTGTCCGCCATGATGGATTTTTCTGTACAGTACAAATTTGGGACAATGTACAAAACGCTACTCCTCTTGAACCGCTGCTTTGATTCACTTGGTTGTTGGCTTGACATGTGTAGAATTACTGTCATTCAATTTGATATTTAAGGGAATGAAATTGAATACAAAATGGCGGAAAGGGGCATGTCTATGTACATTTTCATATTTCCTTAATTTCTGTGTGTTCGGGATCAGCCCCGCTGCCCAATATGTTAAAAATGGATGCCCTTTGGCATACTTGCCTTACTATTCATGATGAACAAAAAAGCCTCTGGGACGCATAAGGTTTGCAATGATGGAATGTCTTGTACAGTCCAGATTTGGGAAAACCTTCATAAATAGTTTTCTCTTGAACCGCTGCTCCAAACGACTTGAATCTTGCTTTAGTCATGTGTGGAAGAAATGTCTTTCATTGTTAAATTTAGCAAAAAATAATATAATACATATTGAGGTGCGTGTTTATGTAACTTTCTATATTGCCATCAACTCTTTGTGTCAGAGAATTGCCCTGCTGCTCCATATGTCCAAAATGGATGCATATTGTTGTACATGACTTGTTTCTCATGGTGAACAAAAAAGCCTCAAGGACCATGAGGTTTGCCATGATGGATTGTCTTGTACAGTGATATTTAGGGAAACACTTTATGAATTGTTTTCTCTTGTATTGCTGCTCCAAATGACTTCAAACTTGCGTTTATATGTGTGGAATTCATGTGTTATGATGTTACCTTTAGCACAAAGCAATAGAATGATTAATGGCTGAATAGGGCGTACTTATTTAAAATTTCACACTGATCAAATGTTTTTGTGTTGATATGACACATTATTTTTCACACATGCGCCACTAGGGGCACGCAGCGTCTGCGTGCCTGTGATCTCCTAAGACGTCGACTTCATTATTAAAAAAAAATCGGTAGAGGCAGTGGTGTAGTCTACGTGATACGCAGGTATACGCCGTATACCCACTAGAAAAAGCCAAAGATTTCTGTATACCCACTTACAAAGGCGCGATAATACGTAACATCATCGTTTTGTGACAAAACGTTCTCGCTTTAATTCATAAATTATCCCCGTCTGTATTGTGAATCAGTGACAACCATAGACTGTATAAAGATATGGACGTAGTATCCGTGACGTCACCCGTAACTTTCTGAAGACCGTTTTTGAAGCCTAAAGTGGGCGTAGCCGACCGTCGCCATCTTGGCAGCGCGTCACTCCCGGATAAACGAAAATGGTCAAAGAGGCAGTACGTGGATGGAGCTGAGGAGCCTGGATGCTGTTTACTGAGTAATTATAGGCTAATTTCTTACACATATCTTTGAGGACATGTAAAAAATACTTCTAAATATAGTCAGTGTTAATAAATGTTACGCTATTTATGAAAATGCAGGCATCCGGTAATGCCGGAATCTGCTGGACACACCCTTAATTATGCAGAACTTTAAATATTAATCAACTAAACGGATGAGTTATAAAAAAATTCACCCCCCTCACAGTTGTTATGAAGGGCAAAATTTGCTGTATAGACCAAAGCCAATTAGAGAACCAGGCTGTAAACATGTTTTTTTCTGCTGTAAAGTTGATCATTTTAACATGGGGGAGATACAGATTTGACTCACTTCTGGAGCCAGCCTCAAGCGGCCAGTCAATGAATTGCAGTTTAACTCACTTCCTTATTGGTTTCAGGAGAGAGACCGGAAGGTTGCCACCTGGTGACAACTGGATCTTTAGGGCTTCTGTCGCGGTGCCCTGGCTCGACGTCACTTAAAGTTACTAAGCAACAACAAGTTGTTTAGCTCCAGCTGCCTTAAAAAAAGACGTTGTTTGGCTGTCATTCTTTGCGCGGTCTTTCATTTTCCGCAACTACGAGTTTGAACTACGTTTTAAAATAACGAGATATGAAACAGACCCAAAGTAAACAGACCCAAATAACACTACTTCAGTGTTTTAAAAAGTCTGTCCCCTACTGCAGTGTCGGGTGACACTGCAGCTCCCACAGATCATGACGACCCGATCATAAACGTTACCACAGAAAACCAGCCCGATAATTTTACCGCAACGTTACTGTTACCTTGTAAGTGTCAGAGTAGCTTATATATGATATCCTGTATCTGTGTCTGTGCGTGTGCCTGAGTTTAAGCTGTAAAACCGAGGTAAAGTTGGTTGGATATTCGATATTGGATATTCAACGGATATTCGGAGCCCGATATCAGGTCCGGTTTTCCCGCAAGCAGCCACACTACACACCTGTGATCAGCCGACAGAAACCTCTGTCAGCTTATAGTTAGGGACCGTCAATAAAGTGCAAGTCCCAACGTTATTAATTCTAAAGCTGTTTTACCATTTGGCCTTGAAACTTCAAATCACTGTCTGATTGTTTTATAGAGTACAACCACATTTTGCACAGCTTTGTTTTTTTTTAAGGAAATGGCGTAAGAGATGTTTAATAAACAATTAAAAACTGTAAAAATATTTGGAAACCTCAATTTACTTTCATATTGTCTACAAATATCTTTCACATGTTGCACAGGCTTTGGTTTTTCAAAATAAAATGTTTTAAGTTTTTAAAATACATTTAAATACTGGAAATCTCAATAGCTTTTTTGTGCAGTGACTTAGTGTGCAGGGGCTACCCGCATGTTGCACAGCCTTTGTTTTTTCAAAATAAAAGTTTGAACGTTTTTAATATACATTTTTAACCTGCATATCTCAATAGCTTTTTTGTGCAATGACCTATTAACCTCAATACACTTTAAGATAATCTGCAGGGGCCATACACATGTTGCACAGCCTTTAGTTTTTCAAAATAAAAACTTGAAAATTTTTAATATACAACTGGCCATCAACACCTGGCATACGGCATGGGGAGGCACAAGTAAAACGACTGTGCAGGCGGTTCCATCTTTGTGAAGAGCAAGCAGTAAATGGTATAAGAGATTTCCTTGAGCACTCAGACAGTGAGCCTGAAAGCCTAAAACCTCTCATAAGATGCATGCAGACCATCCATTGCAGCACTGCTGAATGTGAAAGGGGCTTCAGTCTCATGAACAATGTTTGCACAGACAAAAGATCTACACTGTTGTTGTCCAATGTGATGATGATCAGCATCAATGGGCCTCCTGTAAGACTTTTTGAGCCAAGAAAGTATGTGACAACATGGACAAGAAGCCATCGCTCCGCCACACAACCAATGAGGAAATGCACACCTCAGACCCCTGAGTACAAACCTATTTGGAAAGCATTGTAGACTACCAGGCTGCCCACCCATCTCTGTAGTGACTTAAGGCTACGTTAAAATAGCCAAAAGAGGATCTGCCAAATTTCTGCAGGTTACTGCGTCAGTGAAGGGGTGTCAATTAAATAATTTGCTCATTTGTTTGAGGTTTTGTTGTGTTCAGGTTAGGTTGTGTTTCTCAAAAAGTTAAATCAGCTCATATGTTCTTAACTTTAAGTGTTGTTTTTCCAGTGCTTAGTGTATGGGGGTGTCACTCTGGGACAGGCGAGTAAGAGGCTGGGAGGGGAAAATCACAGTATACTCACTACAAAAAAATAGACTACACCACTGGGTAGAGGTACTATTTAAAGAGTATGCATAGTTTAGTTACCAAATGTTCTGCCGATAAACTTTATTATATATTGTGCCGTATTTTAGATGTCATGGATTTTTTTTTAACTTTCTCCCACGGACTGAAAACGAAAACAACACATTGTTTTCCCAGAGATGTAAGGATATAGTCGTTCATTTGAACCGTAAGTTATAACATGAACTTTCCAAACATTTATTAATTGCGTTATCGTTGTTATGATATCTTGAGTTTAGTAGTTATATGCGTACTAAGTGTATTCGCGTATAGATAATAGCAGTTGAACTAATGGTATCTCCGTGAACCGAGGTAAACTTGGTTTTATATTCAGACATTCACATTCAACAGACATTCGACAGACATTCGCCAGTTTGGAAAATAAATAACTTATTCAGTTATAATCCGAAACGCATCAAACCACTTCTGATTAATTCTTTAAATAGCTGGCATACTTTTACAACCTTTGTTTTTAATTAAAGTTGAATCTAGATTTCAATAAAAAATCTTTTGTCTGACATTCGACAGAAATTCAACAGACATTCGACAGTTTGGAAAATCTTATTCAGTGATTGACAGAAACCCATCAAACCACATCTGATTAATTCTATAAATATGTGGCATACTTTTACAACTTTTGTTTTTAGTAGAGACTCTACTTTGGATTTAGTAGAAACCAATGTGCAGAGTTGCCTAGTGTGTTTTGGCTGATTAAAATAGTGCCCAATATTTAACAATCAGAAAATATGCATTTGAGAGATCTGAAGTGAACAGCGCTGTTTCTTATGTGTATTTAGTGCTGTCTAGTATTTTCTATTATCGTTGATGTATTATTGTGGCTTAAGTGTTTGAAGGCTTCATTAATAGCCAATTTAAACTATGTTTGTAATCTCGTTTGATAAGTTTACTTGACTGTATCTGCAGTAAAATAGTTTGTGTGCAAAAAGCTGCACATATTTTGTGGCAATTACAAATCAGCTGACGTTTTTGGGTAACCGAACTCGGAACATTAATAGTATTGACTGAATTACGTTGGTGCTATCTAGTATAATTAGTCCCGTAACATCAATTGGTGTCACGAATGGTGTGGGGGCGTGGCTACACAGACCTTTCGGTGATTCACTTCCTTGTTTATGTTTTGTCACTCAGCTGTTTCTGCTTGTAATCAATGGGATATAAGAGGGTCGCGAGCAGTGCACTCATTGCTTCGCATTGTTACATGTCACATTGTTTGTAGAGGTGAGTGTTTTTGTAACACGTTAGCATTGTTGTTTGAAGGTGCTTGTTTTAAGTCGCTATATGCGCATTTTCCTTTCATTCGACCAGTACGTGTTTTTGTCGCCGTTTACGGTTTGTTTTGAGTTTGCGTCTTTAAATAAACCTGACCCAAACGGATACATTGGCTCTGCACCTGGCTTCATCCACACTACACCCGACGAGTCGTGACAGAATGCGAAGCCCACAAAGAAGCCAGCGGAGCCAGCAGACGGTGAGTGGATTCCTCGGGGGGGCAAGCTATAGCGCCCCGAAGGATGAAGCTCACCGTCGCACCACGGAGCAGTGGGACTGGGGTAAGCCGGAGACGCCCGAAGAGGAGTATAGGCGCCTCCGTGCTTACTTCGGGTATGAGCCACCGATGCAGCTATCAGGGCCGATTACATCGGGTCCGCGGTCCCTCCCGGAGGAAGGCAAGAGGGCACCCGAAGGCGTCCCAAGAAGGTTTTTGGGGGGGAGCTAAGGAGGTGTTCCGGGAGGACCGCGGAGAGAGCACCCACGGTCCTGGTGCTGCAGGAACGGCCCCCCACTGCTCCGGGGCTGCAGACAGGGGGAGGGAAACCCCTGGAGCTACAGCCACTACCCCCGCCGTGGGAAGACCCTTTTCTGCCGCCGACGACAGGGACAGAAAAACCCCCGGAGGGGTTGGATGAACAGCCCTCAGCTGTTATTAGGACGTGGTGGAGGACATGGCTGGAGCTACAGCCACAAACCCCGCAGTGGGAAGACCCTTTTCGGCCACCGACGTCAGGGACAGAAAAACCCCCGGAGGGGTTGGATGATCAGCCCTCGGCTGTTATTAGGACGTGGTGGAGGACATGGCTGGATTTACAGGCGCCAGCGCCCAAGATGGCTGCCGCCGTCACGCCAGCGTCCACGATGGCTCCCGCCGTCCCGCCAGCGCTCAAGATGGCTGTTGCCGGCACGCCAGCGCTCAAGATGGCTGCCGTCGTCCCGCCGGCGCTCAAGATGGCTGTTGCCGTCACGCCAGCGCCCACGATGGCTCCCGCCGTCACGCCAGCGTCCAAGATGGCTACCGTCGTCCCGCCAGCGCCCAAGATGGCTGCCGCCGTCACGCCAGCGTCCACGATGGCTCCCGCCGTGCCGCCAGCGCTCAAGATGGCTGTTGCCGCCACGCCAGCGCTCAAGATGGCTGCCGTCGTCCCACCGGCGCTCAAGATGGCTGTTGCCGTCACGCCAGCGCCCACGATGGCTCCCGCCGTCACGCCAGCGTCCAAGATGGCTACCGTCGTCCCGCCAGCGCCCAAGATGGCTGCCGCCGTCACGCCAGCGTCCACGATGGCTCCCGCCGTGCCGCCAGCGCTCAAGATGGCTGTTGCCGCCACGCCAGCGCTCAAGATGGCTGCCGTCGTCCCGCCGGCGCTCAAGATGGCTGTTGCCGTCACGCCAGCGCCCACGATGGCTCCCGCCGTCACGCCAGCGTCCAAGATGGCTACCGTCGTCCCGCCAGCGCCCAAGATGGCTGCCGCCGTCACGCCAGCGTCCACGATGGCTCCGCCGTGCCGCCAGCGCTCAAGATGGCTGTTGCATCGCCGCCCACAATGGCTGCCGCATCGCCGCCCACACTGGCTGCCGCATCGCCGCCCACAATGGCTGCCGCATCGCCGCCCACAATGGCTGCCGCATCGCCGCCCACAATGGCTGCCGCATCGCCGCCCACAATGGCTGCCGCATCGCCGCCCACAATGGCTGCCGCACGCCGCCCACACTGGCTGCCGCATCGCCGCCCACACTGGCTGCCGCATCGCCGCCCACAATGGCTGCCGCATCGCCGCCCACAATGGCTGCCGCACGCCGCCCACAACGGCTGCCGCATCGCCGCCCACAATGGCTGCCGCATCGCCGACCACGAAGGCCGCGCCACGACTACGCTCACGATGGCCGCCGCCACGACTACGCTCACGATGGCCGCCGCCACGACTACGCTCACGATGGCCGCCGCCACGACTACGCTCCCGATGGCCGCCGCCACGACTACGCTCACGATGGCCGCCGCCACGACTACGCTCACGATGGCCGCCGCCACGACTACGCTCACGATGGCCGCCGCCACGACTACGCTCACGATGGCCGCCGCCACGACTACGCTCACGATGGCCGCCGCCACGACTACGCTCACGATGGCCGCCGCCACGACTACGCTCACGATGGCCGCCGCCACGACTACGCTCCCGATGGCCGCCGCCACGACTACGCTCACGATGGCCGCCGCCACGACTACGCCACGATGGCCGCCGCCACGACTACGCTCACGATGGCCGCCGCCACGACTACGCTCACGATGGCCGCCGCCACGACTACGCCACGATGGCCGCCGCCACGACTACGCCACGATGGCCGCCGCCACGACTACGCTCACGATGGCCGCCGCCACGACTACGCTCACGATGGCCGCCGCCACGACACCGCCACGATGGCCGCCGCCACGACTGCGCCCCGATGGCCGCCGCCACGACGGCGCCCACGATGGCCTCCGCCACCACGTCGCCCACGACGGCGGACTCTGAGCTGCACACGACGGCGGACTCTGAGCCGCACAAGACGGCGGACTCTGGGCCGCACAAGACGGCGGACTCTGAGCCGCACAAGATGGCGGACTCTCAGCCGCACTAGATGGCGGTCTCTCTGCCGCACTAGATGGCGGCCTCGCAGCCACCGAGGCCTTTTCAGGGCTGGACCTGCGGTCCTGGACTGACCCTTTTGGGTTTGACTGCGGGTTCTCTCCCTGTTGCTCCCTTGTTTTGGTTTTGTGTTTCCGTTCGGCTATCTGGGGAGCTAGCCTTTTAGTGGGGGATACTGTCACGAATGGTGTGGGGGCGTGGCTACACAGACCTTTCGGTGATTCACTTCCTTGTTTATGTTTTGTCACTCAGCTGTTTCTGCTTGTAATCAATGGGATATAAGAGGGTCGCGAGCAGTGCACTCATTGCTTCGCATTGTTACATGTCACATTGTTTGTAGAGGTGAGTGTTTTTGTAACACGTTAGCATTGTTGTTTGAAGGTGCTTGTTTTAAGTCGCTATATGCGCATTTTCCTTTCATTCGACCAGTACGTGTTTTTGTCGCCGTTTACGGTTTGTTTTGAGTTTGCGTCTTTAAATAAACCTGACCCAAACGGATACATTGGCTCTGCACCTGGCTTCATCCACACTACACCCGACGAGTCGTGACAGAATGCGAAGCCCACAAAGAAGCCAGCGGAGCCAGCAGACGGTGAGTGGATTCCTCGGGGGGGCAAGCTATAGCGCCCGAAGGATGAAGCTCACCGTCGCACCACGGAGCAGTGGGACTGGGGTAAGCCGGAGACGCCCGAAGAGGAGTATAGGCGCCTCCGTGCTTACTTTGGGTATGAGCCACCGATGCAGCTATCAGGGCCGATTACATCGGGTCCGCGGTCCCTCCCGGAGGAAGGCAAGAGGGCACCCCGAAGGCGTCCCAAGAAGGTTTTTGGGGGAGCTAAGGAGGTGTTCCGGGAGGACCGCGGAGAGAGCACCCACGGTCCTGGTGCTGCAGGAACGGCCCCCACTGCTCCGGGGCTGCAGACAGGGGGAGGGAAACCCCTGGAGCTACAGCCACTACCCCCGCCGTGGGAAGACCCTTTTCTGCCGCCGACGACAGGGACAGAAAACCCCGGAGGGGTTGGATGAACAGCCCTCAGCTGTTATTAGGACGTGGTGGAGGACATGGCTGGAGCTACAGCCACAAACCCCGCAGTGGGAAGACCCTTTTCGGCCACCGACGCGTCAGGGACAGAAAACCCCGGAGGGGTTGGATGATCAGCCCTCGGCTGTTATTAGGACGTGGTGGAGGACATGGCTGGATTTACAGGCGCCAGCGCCCAAGATGGCTGCCGCCGTCACGCCAGCGCCACGATGGCTCCCGCCGTCCCGCCAGCGCTCAAGATGGCTGTTGCCGGCACGCCAGCGCTCAAGATGGCTGCCGTCGTCCCGCCGGCGCTCAAGATGGCTGTTGCCGTCACGCCAGCGCCACGATGGCTCCCGCCGTCACGCCAGCGTCCAAGATGGCTACCGTCGTCCCGCCAGCGCCCAAGATGGCTGCCGCCGTCACGCCAGCGTCCACGATGGCTCCCGCCGTGCCGCCAGCGCTCAAGATGGCTGTTGCCGCCACGCCAGCGCTCAAGATGGCTGCCGTCGTCCCACCGGCGCTCAAGATGGCTGTTGCCGTCACGCCAGCGCCCACGATGGCTCCCGCCGTCACGCCAGCGTCCAAGATGGCTACCGTCGTCCCGCCAGCGCCCAAGATGGCTGCCGCCGTCACGCCAGCGTCCACGATGGCTCCCGCCGTGCCGCCAGCGCTCAAGATGGCTGTTGCCGCCACGCCAGCGCTCAAGATGGCTGCCGTCGTCCCGCCGGCGCTCAAGATGGCTGTTGCCGTCACGCCAGCGCCCACGATGGCTCCCGCCGTCACGCCAGCGTCCAAGATGGCTACCGTCGTCCCGCCAGCGCCCAAGATGGCTGCCGCCGTCACGCCAGCGTCCACGATGGCTCCCGCCGTGCCGCCAGCGCTCAAGATGGCTGTTGCATCGCCGCCCACAATGGCTGCCGCATCGCCGCCCACACTGGCTGCCGCATCGCCGCCCACACTGGCTGCCGCATCGCCGCCCACAATGGCTGCCGCATCGCCGCCCACAATGGCTGCCGCATCGCCGCCCACAATGGCTGCCGCATCGCCGCCCACAATGGCTGCCGCATCGCCGCCCACACTGGCTGCCGCATCGCCGCCCACACTGGCTGCCGCATCGCCGCCCACAATGGCTGCCGCATCGCCGCCCACAATGGCTGCCGCATCGCCGCCCACAACGGCTGCCGCATCGCCGCCCACAATGGCTGCCGCATCGCCGACCACGAAGGCCGCGCCACGACTACGCTCACGATGGCCGCCGCCACGACTACGCCACGATGGCCGCCGCCCGACTACGCCACGATGGCCGCCGCCACGACTACGCTCCCGATGGCCGCCGCCACGACTACGCTCACGATGGCCGCCGCCACGACTACGCTCACGATGGCCGCCGCCACGACTACGCTCACGATGGCCGCCGCCACGACTACGCTCACGATGGCCGCCGCCACGACTACGCTCACGATGGCCGCCGCCACGACTACGCTCACGATGGCCGCCGCCACGACTACGCCACGATGGCCGCCGCCACGACTACGCTCCCGATGGCCGCCGCCACGACTACGCTCACGATGGCCGCCGCCACGACTACGCTCACGATGGCCGCCGCCACGACTACGCTCACGATGGCCGCCGCCACGACTACGCCACGATGGCCGCCGCCACGACTACGCTCACGATGGCCGCCGCCACGACTACGCTCACGATGGCCGCCGCCACGACTACGCTCACGATGGCCGCCGCCACGACTACGCTCACGATGGCCGCCGCCACGACACCGCCCACGATGGCCGCCGCCACGACTGCGCCCCCGATGGCCGCCGCCACGACGGCGCCCACGATGGCCTCCGCCACCACGTCGCCCACGACGGCGGACTCTGAGCTGCACACGACGGCGGACTCTGAGCCGCACAAGACGGCGGACTCTGGGCCGCACAAGACGGCGGACTCTGAGCCGCACAAGATGGCGGACTCTCAGCCGCACTAGATGGCGGTCTCTCTGCCGCACTAGATGGCGGCCTCGCAGCCACCGAGGCCTTTTCAGGGCTGGACCTGCGGTCCTGGACTGACCCTTTTGGGTTTGACTGCGGGTTCTCTCCCTGTTGCTCCCTTGTTTTGGTTTTGTGTTTCCGTTCGGCTATCTGGGGAGCTAGCCTTTTAGTGGGGGATACTGTCACGAATGGTGTGGGGGCGTGGCTACACAGACCTTTCGGTGATTCACTTCCTTGTTTATGTTTTGTCACTCAGCTGTTTCTGCTTGTAATCAATGGGATATAAGAGGGTCGCGAGCAGTGCACTCATTGCTTCGCATTGTTACATGTCACATTGTTTGTAGAGGTGAGTGTTTTTGTAACACGTTAGAATTGTTGTTTGAAGGTGCTTGTTTTAAGTCGCTATATGCGCATTTTCCTTTCATTCGACCAGTACGTGTTTTTGTCGCCGTTTACGGTTTGTTTTGAGTTTGCGTCTTTAAATAAACCTGACCCAAACGGATACATTGGCTCTGCACCTGGCTTCATCCACACTACACCCGACGAGTCGTGACAGAATGCGAAGCCCACAAAGAAGCCAGCGGAGCCAGCAGACGGTGAGTGGATTCCTCGGGGGCAAGCTATAGCGCCCGAAGGATGAAGCTCACCGTCGCACCACGGAGCAGTGGGACTGGGGTAAGCCGGAGACGCCCGAAGAGGAGTATAGGCGCCTCCGTGCTTACTTTGGGTATGAGCCACCGATGCAGCTATCAGGGCCGATTACATCGGGTCCGCGGTCCCTCCCGGAGGAAGGCAAGAGGGCACCCGAAGGCGTCCCAAGAAGGTTTTTGGGGGAGCTAAGGAGGTGTTCGGGAGGACCGCGGAGAGAGCACCCACGGTCCTGGTGCTGCAGGAACGGCCCCCACTGCTCCGGGGCTGCAGACAGGGGGAGGGAAACCCCTGGAGCTACAGCCACTACCCCCGCCGTGGGAAGACCCTTTTCTGCCGCCGACGACAGGGACAGAAAACCCCCGGAGGGGTTGGATGAACAGCCCTCAGCTGTTATTAGGACGTGGTGGAGGACATGGCTGGAGCTACAGCCACAAACCCCGCAGTGGGAAGACCCTTTTCGGCCACCGACGTCAGGGACAGAAAAACCCCCGGAGGGGTTGGATGATCAGCCCTCGGCTGTTATTAGGACGTGGTGGAGGACATGGCTGGATTTACAGGCGCCAGCGCCCAAGATGGCTGCCGCCGTCACGCCAGCGCCCACGATGGCTCCCGCCGTCCCGCCAGCGCTCAAGATGGCTGTTGCCGGCACGCCAGCGCTCAAGATGGCTGCCGTCGTCCCGCCGGCGCTCAAGATGGCTGTTGCCGTCATGCCAGCGCCCACGATGGCTCCCGCCGTCACGCCAGCGTCCAAGATGGCTACCGTCGTCCCGCCAGCGCCCAAGATGGCTGCCGCCGTCACGCCAGCGTCCACGATGGCTCCCGCCGTGCCGCCAGCGCTCAAGATGGCTGTTGCCGCCACGCCAGCGCTCAAGATGGCTGCCGTCGTCCCACCGGCGCTCAAGATGGCTGTTGCCGTCACGCCAGCGCCCACGATGGCTCCCGCCGTCACGCCAGCGTCCAAGATGGCTACCGTCGTCCCGCCAGCGCCCAAGATGGCTGCCGCCGTCACGCCAGCGTCCACGATGGCTCCCGCCGTGCCGCCAGCGCTCAAGATGGCTGTTGCCGCCACGCCAGCGCTCAAGATGGCTGCCGTCGTCCCGCCGGCGCTCAAGATGGCTGTTGCCGTCACGCCAGCGCCCACGATGGCTCCCGCCGTCACGCCAGCGTCCAAGATGGCTACCGTCGTCCCGCCAGCGCCCAAGATGGCTGCCGCCGTCACGCCAGCGTCCACGATGGCTCCCGCCGTGCCGCCAGCGCTCAAGATGGCTGTTGCATCGCCGCCCACAATGGCTGCCGCATCGCCGCCCACACTGGCTGCCGCATCGCCGCCCACACTGGCTGCCGCATCGCCGCCCACAATGGCTGCCGCATCGCCGCCCACAATGGCTGCCGCATCGCCGCCCACAATGGCTGCCGCATCGCCGCCCACAATGGCTGCCGCATCGCCGCCCACAATGGCTGCCGCATCGCCGCCCACACTGGCTGCCGCATCGCCGCCCACACTGGCTGCCGCATCGCCGCCCACAATGGCTGCCGCATCGCCGCCCACAACGGCTGCCGCATCGCCGCCACAACGGCTGCCGCATCGCCGCCCACAATGGCTGCCGCATCGCCGACCACGAAGGCCGCGCCACGACTACGCTCACGATGGCCGCCGCCACGACTACGCTCACGATGGCCGCCGCCACGACTACGCCACGATGGCCGCCGCCACGACTACGCTCCCGATGGCCGCCGCCACGACTACGCCACGATGGCCGCCGCCACGACTACGCTCCCGATGGCCGCCGCCACGACTCCGCGCCACGATGGCCGCCGCCACGACTACGCTCACGATGGCCGCCGCCACGACTACGCTCACGATGGCCGCCGCCACGACTACGCTCACGATGGCCGCCGCCACGACTACGCTCACGATGGCCGCCGCCACGACTACGCTCACGATGGCCGCCGCCACGACTACGCTCACGATGGCCGCCGCCACGACTACGCTCACGATGGCCGCCGCCACGACTACGCCCACGATGGCCGCCGCCACGACACCGCCCACGACGGCCGCCGCCACGACTGCGCCCCGATGGCCGCCGCCACGACGGCGCCCACGATGGCCTCCGCCACCACGTCGCCCACGACGGCGGACTCTGAGCTGCACACGACGGCGGACTCTGAGCCGCACAAGACGGCGGACTCTGGGCCGCACAAGACGGCGGACTCTGAGCCGCACAAGATGGCGGACTCTCAGCCGCACTAGATGGCGGTCTCTCTGCCGCACTAGATGGCGGCCTCGCAGCCACCGAGGCCTTTTCAGGGCTGGACCTGCGGTCCTGGACTGACCCTTTTGGGTTTGACTGCGGGTTCTCTCCCTGTTGCTCCCTTGTTTTGGTTTTGTGTTTCCGTTCGGCTATCTGGGGAGCTAGCCTTTTAGTGGGGGATACTGTCACGAATGGTGTGGGGGCGTGGCTACACAGACCTTTCGGTGATTCACTTCCTTGTTTATGTTTTGTCACTCAGCTGTTTCTGCTTGTAATCAATGGGATATAAGAGGGTCGCGAGCAGTGCACTCATTGCTTCGCATTGTTACATGTCACATTGTTTGTAGAGGTGAGTGTTTTTGTAACACGTTAGCATTGTTGTTTGAAGGTGCTTGTTTTAAGTCGCTATATGCGCATTTTCCTTTCATTCGACCAGTACGTGTTTTTGTCGCCGTTTACGGTTTGTTTTGAGTTTGCGTCTTTAAATAAACCTGACCCAAACGGATACATTGGCTCTGCACCTGGCTTCATCCACACTACACCCGACGAGTCGTGACAATTGGTGGGAATTATGTATTACTCCAAAGTAATCATTAGATATTACCAAGTAAATAGCTCATACACTTAAGCTTCAGCACAGCATATTGTAACTTTGAGTTTATTTTAATTGTGGTGTACTTGTTTTCTTGTTTTTATTTCACAGTACAGCCACTACCGTTTTTGTTGTACATTAGTTTCCTTGCATTTTTTACAAGGTTACTGAGAATCACCTAAATAAGATGTACCAGAATAAATTACCACCAAATTAGTGTGTGTGCTGTAGTGGAACTTTACACCAGGCTACACTTAACTCTTCTTGTCATTGGGTTGCAATGGATGATGCAGGGTCCACTGAATGGCTGACGTGCAACTAGACCATTAGACGATACATATACAAGAACACATGTTTTCAATAACTTCACTCCTTAGTGACCCCTTTGTATTCAATTGATTTAACAATTTTCTATATAACTAAAATGAATTTTGAAATTGTGAAGTTTTGACTTGTTCTTTTTAAAACTAAATTACACAACTAGCAAAAAAGGTTCCATTTGAAATGACAATTGTACTCAACCCTTTTCAGGAGATACAAAAACTGTAATTTGGCTGGTCACAAAGAATTTAAAACATAAATCTGTTTAAGACAAAGATTTAATGTGTGACCATATATAGCTGTGCTATAGAAAACACTTGATTCCTTAAACTCTTAGGTGACTAAGTGTTTTAGAGCAGATTGATGCTGAACCTTTTTAAATGTTCCATGGCTACAATCACTGTCTCAGTCATGATTTCCTGCTAATCAAACAAAACTATTCTATAATGCTGGACTTACATGCATCATTAAGGTGTGTGCCACAACCACACTGTTCTTATGGTGATTCTCACCATGTGGCAAACTCTGTGGCATACCTTGAACAAAACCTTGAAAAAACAAATACTGCAATCGTAACTCCTGCTGTCATGTTTAACACTAGGTTGTACACACATAGACAATCATTATATGGGTTCAGAAAGGGCAATTTCATATAGGGCCCATTTGGGTTTATCAAACAACTCAGTTAACATTAGTTACTGTATAGTTAACACTGGAAAGTCAACACTAGACAATTTGTTGTATACTTGGCCACTGGATTGACATGTTTAAATTGATGTCTACTTTGGAGGAACCCGCCATTGCTGCAGGCAGCTATATTATTTATTTGAATGTGTGTGTGTTTTCAGGGATAAGAAGAAAATTACTTTCGCAAGAAAAATACAACCCCCTGCACCCCCCAGGAGGCTGCCATACTTACTGAGAGCGTCTTATCAAGGATTGTTAGAGACATGAGGCCAACTTCTGTGGTTGAGGGCGAGGGATTCAAAGAAATGCTGACCACCTTTGAATCAGGGGTCCGTTTCAAGAAGGTGGTTTAACAAACTCTAAATCTAACCCTGACCTCGGAGTTGATTTACACCAAGATGGAAAATGCGGAGTTTTCGGTTTCAGCTGATTTGAGTTGGTTCAATCAACCCAGTGTAGGTTCCCTCAGAGTTACGCGCGTGCACCGCCACTATAAAAAGGCAGCATGAATGGAGCTGCGATACTACAATTCACCATGGCAACCAGCATTAAAAACCGCTCCGCATACTTCACCCCAATAGAGCTGGAAATTCTGATGCAGGCTTACAGCGACTTCGAACCCATATTTCGGAAAAAAAGCAACACAGCTGCTGCAGCAAGGGAGCGAGAAACGGCGTGGAAGAGCATTGCTGCTCGGGTTAACGCGTAAGTTTCAACATATTAATGTAGACAAAAATTATAATTAATACCTTTCACCAAGTCCCAGTGAGGAATTACATTTCACACTCTCTGTTAGAACACACTGTCCTGAAACACACACCCATGCTCATATATAGGCTATTCACACATATAATATTATTGGTAAAAACTAGTAATTTCATCTAGGTGCAATCCGGGTGGAAAACGCAGTTGGAAGCAGCTGCGGATAAAATACAAGAACGTAGTTCAAACAGGTGAGAGCTCTAATAGACTCCTAGCTGTACCTCATTTCAGTAAATATTAATTTGCAATTGAATGTGCTATAGCTATATCCCCAACACATTAGCATATATATATGTGTGTGTGTATATATCCGTATCCTCACCTATAACCTGTTTTGTTAAAATAAAAGGGCCCTTTTAATTTCACATATGACTTCTACTCAGCCAACAGAAAAAAAGCAGAGGCCCGCAAAACAGGTGGAGGACCAGCACCACCACCTCTAACAGAGGCAGAGGAGCTGGCACTGAGCCAGAATAAAGGAAGGCCAGTGTCAGAGGGAATCCCTGGAGGTAGCTCTTCCTCTGAGCCAGCCACAAGTCAGGACCCAGGTGCCTTCATAAGATGTAATGACGTTATATTGATCTTATTCTAATATATATTCAATAGATTAATTATTTCCCTTTAATAAGTTTGTCATTTGTCCCAACAGATTCTAATGGTGTCCTGTCCCTTGTGGATCATGCCACAGCAGTACTTATTGAAGCTGTAAGTAGACAATTACATAATCCAGACATGATGCAAACTGTTTAAACTGTGATGAAACAATGCTCATCTCCACAGGAGGAAACCGATGGAGAGGAGACATTGTCTGCTGTGACAGAGAGGGATCCAGAGAGGCCTGCAGAGGTTTTATCACTACTATGTTACTGATAGTCATCTCCACATTCACAGTTCTTAACACGGCTATGTGGAATATGGAGTGTGAGATGTATTACTGGATATTCTACTTCTTAACAGAACATGGCTGGGCAACAGGAGGAGGGTCCATTGACATCCACAGCACAGAGGAACACAGTGAGATGTGCAACACCTGCCAAAGGTTCATTCTGTGGAGATAATGTCAATACTCTGACTTCAATAGTATGATTTAATGTATTTCCAGTTACCTGTGAAGGACCTGTACAAGCTCCAGCTTGTCAAATCTTTGGAAAAAAGTGACTTGGAGATGATACTGTTGGACCGACAGATAAAAAAGACAGATCTGGAAATATAAATCCTTAAACACCAGTTAGAAGTAGGTGCATGGTTACAGTAAATTGAGTCAATCATTGGAACAAGAAAAAAACCTAACTGTTGCTTTTGTCTTTTGTAGGGAATGAAGACAAAATAAAATTTGATTTACTTTTCTTTATTTGGGTGGTGCTTGTCTTTTAGTCAGTGACGTTATTTCTGCAAATAATGTCTCTGACTGCTCTTCCATCCTGGAAATCGGCAGGGTGGAAGGGGTCCTCATCAGGGTCTATTTGTAAGGCAGGGTGTTGCTCTCCTTTAATTGTGGCAATATTATGGAGAACAACACATGCCACAATAATGTCACAGGCCCTCTCAGGGGTTACCCTAAGGTGGTGTAGGCACTGGAAACGAGCTTTCAGCAGGCCAATGGGCATCTATACCCGGGCTCTAGTCCTGCAGTTGTAAAGGGTTTTACACTATTTACCTGCAATCCTGTGGAACTCCTCTTTGATGGCTCTTACTGGTTTATGTCCAGGGAAGACTACAAAAACGTTTAAAAAACGTTTCAGAGCAAGTATTACTTTTCTGATGACTCTGCATACTGTGGCTTTAATTATATGCTCAGCATCACCAATGTTGTACAGAAAATTGCCATTAGCAAAAAAACGCAATGCGACAAAAATAATCTGCTCCGTTGTAAGTGCATGTCCATGTTGGGTGACGTTAGTGATATGAGGATGGATAAGGTTGTGTATGTATCTGATAGACTGTGAAGAAAAACGATACCGCTCAAAAAGGTAGGTATCTGGGAATGAGAAAACATCTACTCGAGGCCTCAATATTCTCTCCCGACGTATGTTTAACTCCCTTCTTAGAAGAATCACTTCTTCATCTACCCCGGGATCATCGACAAAAGGACATGCCATGTTCGAAAATGAAGTTAATAAACAATTCTAATTTATTAATTGAAATATCAAAACTGTGATTAAATACGCCTAACAGACTATATAAAAAAATGAGGAAATTAAATAGTGCTCTTAAATAGCCGGTGCCGGTGGCCAGAGGGAGGAGACTGTGAAGCAAACTCGAGTTTCTTTAAAGAAAAACTGCTCCCGACCAGGTTAGGTTCACAGACTAAGTTACATAGTAACTGACTCTGAGGTTAAGTTACCTCCCTTTCTGAAACAGAAAACTCAGTGTTTCCCTCATCTCAGGGTTAACTTACTTCGAGTGTTCACTAAACCTGCTTCTTGAAACGGACCCCAGGTTACACTCTGCCCTATAGGCGCCATTTCACTACTATGATAGAGAACAAGTACGAAAATTCAGTGGAGAAACTTAAAAACAAACTTAAAATGGCCACATCCAAAATCTCCCTTAGCACTGATGCCTGGACAAGTCTGGTCACAGAAGCTTACTTAGGGGTAACTTGTCATTTTATTGATGACAGTTGTCTCCTTCAATTTGACAACACTGCCAGTTGAAGAACGCCACACAGCAGAAAACATTGTCTCCTGGCTGGAGAATGTGGCAGAAAAATTTGACATTTCGTTTGAGAATGTCCTTGCTATTGTCCATGACAATGCACTTAACCTTGTGGCAGCTCTCAGAATTTTGGAAGAGAGATTTGGGGTGGTATCCCATCGGTGTGCTGGGCATACACTACAACTCTTAGTCAACCATGCAATGGACAACCCTGTGATTAGCAAGGCACTCTCAGCTACACGGTGCCTTGTAAAACACATAAAGAAAAGGGAGCCAGCTATATATTGTGAGCCAGCTAAGCTGAAGCTAAAACAAAAACAGATGGGCACAGTTGAACATAAACTGATACAGGATGTAGCAGTCTGTTGGAACAGTTCATACTATATGATTGAACGTCTTTTAGAGCAGCGATGGCCAGTGGTTGCGACGCTATCAGATCCAGAAATCACACAGCGCGGAAAGCACTATCATGATCTGAAAAACGATCAATGGATTCTTCTGGAGGAACTGGAAAAGGTGCTCAAGCTCTATGAGCAAGCCACGGTTTTCCTTAGTGGTCAATCTTATGTCACAGCCTCTGCTCTCCCCCCCTGCTGAAGGGTCTGCTGAAATCCACCCGAAATAAATAATTTGATTCTGCTGCAATTACCTTTTTCCAGACCAAAGCAGAAGAGGAGATTTTGTCAAGGTGGCAGGAGGTGTTTGTATTTCAAGAGAATGGAAAAAATGTGTCTCTCATTGCTGCTGCACTTGATCCCCGTTTTCAGAAATTGAAGTTCCTTCCAGCAGATGATGCACTCAAACTACAAGTACAAATACAGACTGTTGCTCTTGATATCAGAAGGAAGCAGAGATTGTTACAGGCAGCTGTCGGGCAGGAAGCCTCAGGAAGCTCCCCACCAAAGAAGAGGTCCTGCTCTTTGTTGGACACTTTGTTGGGCACAGATTCTGAGGGGGAAGACGGCAATGAAGAAAACATGGACCAGGAGGATGGTGATAGGGACAGTGAGACAGTCAGGAACGAGGTGCTTCTGTATTTTGGGGAAAACCCTATCCCAAGGGATAATAACCCCCTTACATGGTGGAAGGATAATGCCATAAGGTTCCCCGCCCTGGCTGCAGTAGCCAAATCCTAATTGTCTATACCTGCCACATCAACGCCATCTGAAAGGCTTTTCTCAGTTGCTGGAAACATTGTTACAAAAAAAAGGGCAAGCCTGACTCCTGAGAATGTTGAAATGCTCACATTCCTCCACTACAATATATGACTGTATTTTGTCTTGAATGACACACACACACACACACACACACACACTCTCTCTCTCTCTCTCTCACAGTATTCTTAAGGTGAAAGGAAAGTGTCAGAGTGCAAGTTGTTATTTGCATGTGAATGAAGATACTTTTTTTCAGTAAGCTAGGCCTATGTTCAACATAAATCTTGAATTCTGAATGTTTATTTTCATTATTTATTTATTTTTTGTTGGAAAAGCACTTTCTGTATTGGCTTAAAGCCCTCAAGTTTACATTGGTTACTGTATAAGCTAGGCCTATGTGTTTTCAAGGCTTCAAAGTTTTATTGAATGCTACCTCTGACTAAGAATGCATTACTTTGCACTTTATATAGTCTTTTATTTTGGAATTTTAAGAGCAATAAACATATATTGCAATGTTAAGGAATTCATGTTTTTTTCATTCAGATATGTAAATCAACATGTATAAATTGCTATTAGTCCATTAATGGGGAGATAATGGAATCAAAATCGAATCGGGCCGAAAAATTAATCGATGCATCGAAAAAATAATTGCTAGATTAATCGTTTTAAAAAATAATCGTTTATCCCAGCCCTACTACCCAGTGATGGAGCATACACATACAAATAGGGATGGGAATTGATAAGAATTTAACGATTCCGATTCCATTATCGATATTGCTTATTGATCCGGTTCCTTAACGATTCTCTTAACGATTCTCATTGGGTGAGGAAATCATTACAAATTTGTTTGTTTGTATTAACTCGCTTTAATATAACAACACCGCACATACACCGCAACCTCAGAACAAACCTAAAAGTAGGTGAGCTACAAAGTAAGGTCCAGGGACCTATAGATTGTTTTCACATTCATTGGTCCAGCCAAAAAATAAATAAAACTGCTATTTAAGTGCCATAAAAACAAAAAACACAGACTGTAAACAGTCATGGAAGAGCTTGTTCCTTTGGGAATATTCAACCTATAATTAAATTCAACTCAACTGACATACAGTGATACAAAATAGAAAGAAGTCTTCTCTAAAGACCACAACTATCATCTTGGACAAATTAACAGTTTTTTTGCAGAAAAATGGTCATGTTTGCCCTCTCAGGAAGGATACGGGATCTCTCTGGACTTAGGGTGTCTCCGGCAGTGGAGAACACCCTTTCAGAAGGGGTGGAGGAAGCTTGGACACAGAGATACTTCTCAGCTAGAGCTGACAACACTGGCAACGTGTCACTCTTCTTCCACCACCAGAAACTGGCGCTGTCTTTGGTTGGAATGGGCGGAAGGCTTCTATAAAGCTGGATTTCTTGCTCCACTCTCTGGGCTGTGGAGACAGGGGGCTGCTGCTGGAAAGCAGCTTGCTGTCCTCTTCTTCAAAAAGTTCCTCTAGGGCTGTCCTCTTTTTCTGCTTTACAGGTGGCGTCTGAAATAATGACATAACCACAAGCTTTAGTTTTAAATTAGTGTAATAATCCCTGCCATCTATAATTCATCACAATTAGCTACAATAAACGTACGTAGTTCTCATCTTCTTCTTCTCTATCCTCTTCTTCTGCATGCACCTGTGTCTCTCTTGGCTCTGACAGCTTGAGAATAAATTTACAGTGTAAGAACCACAGAGCAAGAAGAAAGGGTCTCACAACAGATATATGCTAAAGGCATTGTCAAATTCAAATACCTTCTCAATTGCTGCTACTGATGCCCTGACCCTGTCCCAGATTTCATCCCTGTCCATGTTAGATTTAAATTTGGGATCTAACAAAGTGGCTTCCTCCAGGAATGCCTGGATATCATCATCCTTAAGTTTAAAATGGAGGACAAATAATGCAAATTTAGAGGAAAATGTGAATGACAATAAACCATTAGTGTATATGATTAATTGTGATTTAGTAATTAATCATTGCATGTCAGACAGACAGTGACTTTACCTGGTAACGTTTGGAAAGATCGTTCCAGATGTTCTCCTTGAGGCTCCTGGCGAATGCAGAGTCATCTGCCTGCACGGTGTAATGTTTGCGCAGTTTCTGGAGGATCGGCAATATCTGGCCACAGGTTGGACTTTTTTCGCTAGAGACAGCAATTGTGGATGTGTAATGCATCCTCATCAGCAGCACAAACTCCTCTGCTTTCCTCAGGTCCTCATTGCTCATTCTGGCCAGTCTGCAACACAAACAAAACAAAAAATATACATTGGCTAAACAAAAACAACATAATCCTTTTAATGGCTTTTAAAGTAATTTTTTTAAACATTATTTACTTCTCCATGGGCTTTCTAAGCCGTTGGTCTATAGCTGCAGCTTGGATAGCAGGAAACTGTTCACAAAATCTCTCCATCATCAAATACAGGGAGTTCCATCTCGTCCTCACATCTAAAATGAGCATGTGCTGGGGCAGCTCTACACACACACACACACACACACACAATTTTATTGATTCTAATCTGTTAATTTATGTTATAATTTGTATGTCGTTAGCTTGCAATTAAAGTACAGTATTTAAACAGTAGGCCTATTACTACTTACTTAGGAGTTGTTGCTTTTCCTTCAGGCCTACTTTAGCCATGTGGGATCTCTTCATCCATACAATCACAGAACGAATCCTTGCTGCCCAGTTGGAAACTGTATTGCAGTTGTACAGCTTCTGAGCTCCAAGGTTAAGTGTATGCGCAAAACATCCATCCATGTTTGCTGCGTTATCCACCGTTGCTGCCACCACCTTCTCTTTCACTCCAAACTCCTCCAGGATCCCATCAATCTCCTCGGCCACAGCTATCCCTGTTTGAGCTTTGTACACTGCTCTGGTTTGGAGGACTTTTTCTTTACTCTGACCTTTGACATGCAACTTTTGGTCATGTCATGCATTTATTTTCATTTGAAAATACATGATGCTGGACAATTTACAGCAAGTTAACCTACCGCAATTCAGGGGCATCTACTGTGGCAAACTTTACCACAAACCTAGTCACTGCTCTGTGACATTCATTTACTCTCGTTTCGGTCATTTTATTCTTCCCTGCCTCTGTAAACAGAGTAGCTAGAGGTGCACGACGAGAGATACTTGCTGCAGCCTCTGAGCCAACCAGACTCTGGCCGTCACCATCATCATCTAAATTTGATGGACAATGATTGAGAATAGAGATTATTATCCATATAGTAAAAGTTTACACAATGAAATGGCGCTCACATAAACTAAATAGACAAGTTACCTTTGGCATTAATAGCAGATGCCGTCTCGTTAGCTCCGCTGCTGCTTGAACCACTTGTTGTTGCTGTGTCGCGGAGTAGTATTGAATTAAACACGCGACAGTCCTGCAAACGGATTGCGTGCTGTGTGGCCAAATGCTTCTGCATATTGGAGGTAGTTCACCCCTTTGCCGAAATTAAACTCTTACAACTGTTGCAAATGACTGCATTTGCGTCTTTTCGAGTGAAATATAACCACACTTTAGAACGCTTCTGCCTCGATGACATGTTTGCTGCGTAACCAAAATGCGCAGCGCATTTGCAACAAGCCGAACCGTTAAGCGGAATCGTTAAGCAGGTACACTAACGGTTCCAAGGAATTGATTCACTGCGAACCGGTTCTAAAGAAGAACCGGTTCTCGATTCCCATCCCTACATACAAGAGTAACTAGCTAGCCCTAGCATGCTAAAGTTGTTGTTTGAATGTATGCATACACATACAGGAGTAGCTAACGCTAGCTAACATGCTAACGTTGTTGTTTGAATGTATGCATACACTTACAGGAGTAGCTAGCTACAGACAGAGCTTACCCATTCAACATACAGCGGCAGCTGCAGCTAGTGTTTGTGCCTGTTGCCTGGCAGTGGCAACCATGCCTGTGTCAGTTGAATAGATTCAGGCATGGTCATATACACACGTTCTCATGTTATCAGAGCGCGCTGCTTCCACACCCGCCCTTCCAGAATGTTCAATCCATTTGGCCAATCAGCAACAAGCAAACGCAGCTGGTGAGAACACTGTCTGTGTGTGAGTTGAATAGATTCAGGCATGGTCGTATACTATTAACTCCACTAACCCAAGTATTACTCTCACAGTTTAAACAATTACATCATGACAATCCTAAGAACCAGGCCGACATTTTGATGTATACTATGTATCTGTAACCTCAGAAATGTAGGCGCTATCAAAATTTACAGACGACCAAAAAAACACCAAAAATCGCTTTTAAGTTAGAGTGGAGAAAATATCCGTTTTAATGGATGTCTATGGGGAGGCGCAAGTTGGAAACAAAAGGACATAACAAAATCAATATTTATGTTACAGCTTATATTTGGACATTTTGAGTGACAGCACAAATAGCTGAACGTTTTGATATGCCATTTGTGTGTATAGCGTTGAAACTCAAGCAGAGGCAGCAGTTTACAAATGTTCTCTACATTTTCTGCTGAACGGGCTTTCTCACTCTAGTTTTGAAGATTCCGTCAATGTATTTCAATGAGGATTAATTAGCGACAATATCGTTAATATTTCGTAAACTACATAACGGAACCTTCTACAAAACTATGCCAACAAAATAGAGTTCGGGACGCACATTAACACCTTTTTGTCCATCTAGTGCAAAAACTGTGGGAGGAGTTAGGGTGGACAAAATTGATATAATAATAATAATAATATATATGTGAGATTACAATATGTGTCCTTGACCATAGTCAAGCACACATAATAATAATATGTATGTGAGATTACAATATGTGTCCTTGACTCATGGGCGTAGGTTTAGAGGGGGAAATGTCCCCACCAACATTTTAACATGACCAAATTGTCCCCACCAATATTTAAACATGAAATTGTCCCCACCAATATTTAAACATGAAATTGTCCCCACCTATATTTAAACATGAAATTGTCCCCACCTATATTTTAGCGAACTCCGTATTGAGTTTGTGATTCTATTTGGATCAATTGCGACCGCAGAGCCAGGAGGGCGGTACTAGATACGCCGTAATTTGATTGGCTAAAAAACCTAAGGGAGAGGAGTTATCTGACACGCTATAAGTACACAGGAGAGTGAAATCAAGCAGGAGTGTGTTAGCGAGCGCAGCGGCACCACCAGCACCAGGGTCGCTACAATATATTGAATCTGAATCTGACAAACAGCATTGCCATCTAAAAGTTGAACGGCAGGTACTACATAATTATTTTTGTCTGCACATATTGCTCTCCACATGGAGATGCTAGTTTAACTTTACAGTACTATAAAAGCAACAGGCTAATGTAGCAACTAAATGTGTCATTTCTTAACGGCTACATAAAATGAGTGTTAATCCAAAATATACAGACGTCAATTAAGTGGTTTTGCAAAAAGAAAATTGAAGAGAGACAAGAACGCTAGACGTTTAGCTACTATTCAAAATGTTCCAGGGATCGACAGTTTTTTGTGAAACCATCACTCATTTCTGAAAACAACACGGTAATTGCGAGCTCTGGCAGTGCTGAGTCTGACGAAGCAGCCGGAGCTAACTGTGGAGACAGTGGAGACTAGGGGTGGAACGGTACATGTACTCGTACCGAATCGGTACGGGGGTCACGGTTCAGTGCATGCATTTAAACGGAGAATACACGGTACGGAAAAAAAACGTGGGTGCAAAATAATTAATGTAATGCAGTGTTTCCTCTATGTTGATTTGGTAGAGGCGGCTCGCCACGGCTAAATTTCTGCCGCCATGGTATCAGAATATGGCCGTACAAAAGCGAAAAGCCGTCTATCAGCACTAAGAGCGCAGGACGGAGCAGTGGGTGGAGCAGTGCGCAGTGGTGTAGTGGTGCGTATACGCAAGTATACGGCGTATACCCACCTCTGAGGAGAGGGATTTACAGTATAATTTAAACCATCCCCGCAAGGTTAGTTTTTATAGTGCGAGAAATTCCCGCACAAATATATTTGCTTCATCTCAGACCGAGGTAAAGTTGGTTGGAAATTCGATTATTGGATATTCAACGGATAGTCGGAGGCAGAGATAAGGTCCGGTTTTCCCGCAAGCAGACACAAACCTCCGTCTGCTTATAGTTAGGGACCATCTATAAAGTACAAGTCTCTACGTTATTAATTCAATAGCTGTTTAACCATTTGGCCTGGTTGACTACACATCTCCCTGCCTGAAAATCAGTCCCACTCCGGCCCTAATGAAGACCAGGTATGCGAAGTTCACATTACCTACACAGTGTTTAAGAGAAAGACAACGCTTAGGCTATCAACGCTTACCACTAGGTGATACAGCTGAGACATGTACAATAAAAAAAAAATTGCCTTCTGCATTTTTGTTTTGCTTTTCCCTCCAACTACCGAAATCGTACCGAACCGTGAAGTCTGAACCGAGGTACGAACCGAACCGTGACTTATGCGTACCGTTCCACCCCTAGTGGAGACGTTAACACTTTCACCGCTAGCGCTTTCACGGCTAGCGGGGGAGATGCTGCAGCCCTTGCTAATGTTAGCCTATGCTTCGGCGATGATGACAGGAGCGAGGAAGACTCGGGCAAGGAAGAAAACATTAATGAAGGTAAATATGGGTCATTGCATGAAAACGTGCTATTTTGCATTATAAATATCTAATTTTCAATGTGCTGTTTTTAAAATCTTGAGGCACCTATTTGAGAGGAAGTATATTCTTACCTCTCAAAAAGAAAATGCTGTGCACTGCCATCTCAGGCTCTTATTTTTTTATTTATTTAAAAAAAACAGAGGTATGTGTGCTATGTCAACCCCATTACAAGCAAATATGATACCCCCCCCTTTTTACATTAAGAGTGTTTGCAAATGGAAAATGTTGAGGAGTCTACTTTTTTCCCATAGGTGAATATAGTATACTGATATACATTGTGATTTATCAGCATCTTTTAAGAAAACGATATGAAAACAAAGTAATAATAACACAGTTGAGTGCTCACTGCTCATATGCCTACATGTATGTAGTGGACAATTTAATAAATTACAATATGACTGATTGGGGAGGGGGGGGGGGCTTTTGAGGTATAGTGCCCAGGGGCACCACACTGTCTTAATACGGCCCTGATTAGGAGCGTAAGAAATTCTCTTCTTGGACCACCTAAATCCATGCCCTCTTCAAAAGTACCAGCATCGTCAGTGAACTTAATGAGCATGTCTTGATTTTCAGAGTATGTGCCACGTTTAAACCCTCTGACTGCTCCATCCCATACATCTGACCTGGCTATGTTAAACCTGCAGATTTGTTTGTGGTCGATGGCTTGGGCCAAATTTACAAAAATGTCAGGCGCTGATACACTTGCATGCCTACAAAAAAAGTGTTGTTATTCATGTTTAAAAAACAAAAACAAATCAAGCATTAGTACATGTCTTTAAACGTAAACTACTTCCAACTTCTTTCACAATAACTAAAACACACCTGTATGAAGTGCTCTTGGTTGCAATAATTCCTGAATTACTTGGAATGGCATCATCTGAATATGAAATTATTATCTGAAAAATACAGAAACAAGATCAAACAAGTAAATCTACATCTCCAAGGTTCATGTTTAACATTCAAATTTAACATTCTGGTTTATTTGTTTAATAGTTTTTTGTCAATGTTAACTGCAAATATCTGGCATATGTGACAAGTAAGCTAAAATAAATTACCTTTGGTACTGCACTCCCAATAATCTCTCTCAAATTTGGAGTGATTTCATGCTGAGGTTCAAATGGCTGAAAGTAGTGAAGCCATAGTTAATATCAGATAATACTTATTCAAACTGACCTTTGGAAAATCTTATTTGTACACTCACCAGCGTGTCAGCGTGATCAAACTCAGCAGTACTTCGAACTACAACCTCGTTGTCAGTTTTAGAACTCTCTGAGAGGTATTCATGATCTGCAATACATAAAACCAGATGTGTGTACTAATATTGTGTTTATTATAGAGTGTGTAATAGAAAACAAGTATTGGG
Organism: Dallia pectoralis; assembly: GCA_029465975.1. NCBI lineage: Eukaryota > Metazoa > Chordata > Actinopteri > Esociformes > Umbridae > Dallia > Dallia pectoralis. Next base: position 24,707,303 of record CM055730.1, read on the forward strand.
GAAATGTGTTACTGACCTTCTTTTAAGTCTTTCATTACAGATGAAAAAATTTAGTCGAGGATAGGTCTTGCCTATTTCTTCTTTGTATTCCTTTAGAACAAAGGGTTTTTGTGTACCAGGGACAGTAATTACTTGTGACCCGTCCGGATAAAGGAGGACATACGGCCCTTCGTCCATGTCTTTGATGAAATCCTTTCTTTTTCCTAACTTTTTCACAGCTTGTAAGAGTAGTTGGGCTCCTGTGATTTCAGGATGTGTTGGCAATACAAGAGTTTGCCCACGTACTCTCTTTAACACCCCACTCTGCATTGTCATGACTCCAACATTTATCTGCAAGAAAAACATTGTCACTATGGCAGCTACTGCATAGTCGGATTAAAACGGATTGATACTCAACTCTTTTAACTGTACAACAACTATATTTGCTCACCTGTACGTTCTTTTGTTTTTTTCCCTCCTTTCCTTGCCATGGAAAAGTTGGATCTTTCTTCCGACTTCAACCTACGGTAGCTCATGAACTGCTGAAGCGTTGGGTTCGGTAACACTGTTAAAGCAACGAACATGTCGCCAGTTATAATTAAGATGACCACATTTGAATGATAGCCAAGTTGCCTATAACCTAGCTGGCCAAGCTAACTTTGCCAGCTAGCTATTTTCATAAACGTACCTGTATCTGGCATGTTTCCCGTTTCAGTTCTTTAATTTTGTTTGGGTTCTTTTAAAATTTCCAAACTCTTGCTATAGCCACCACAAGAATTTGGCACATCATTAAAATGCTTGCCACAGTAGGGGCAATACATCATTTAAAATGTTCTACTTTTACTTCACGAGGAAATGTGTATCTCGTCAGGCTCTTACAAAGTGAAAAACATATTGGGGCATCCAACTACTAGTGATGTGCGGATCGATACTAAAGTTTTCTATATTTACGATACCAACGTCTTCTGCTCTAGTATCGATTCTCATATCAAAAGATTTATATTTAAACTCAGTAATTTAAAGTGAGTGTTTATGTTAACATAAGTAACTTTTTGTCACCAGAAAAGTCTAATTATATATCCGGTTAGGGGAATGAACTAATCCTTCGCCGGTCAGTTTATTGTGCACTGCGGCTTTGTGACTGAGCCGGCCGCTGTATATCTATTGGCTGCAGCAGCCCTTTTAAATTTCCTGATACGAAGACTAGTGCATACTGACTATGACTGATTTGGCTTTAACCCGCCGCCTGACTTCTGACGGGTGACAAGAGATTTATTTTGCTGCAGCAAATTACACCGTGGATGAATGAACGTATAAATAAATAAATGTGAAAAAATGAAAACGTAAATCTATATACACACACACAAGTACATGTAACATTTATATTTAGTGTCTCATTTAATTTGGAATTTATACATTTTGTATGTCAATTAGGCATTAAATTATATATTTAGTCATTTATTTAAGCTTTGTATTATAGAATTATTTTTTTTGCCAAGTATTTTGCTATTCAATTATTTCATTATGTATGCATTTATTTATTTCGTTCTGGCCCCTATTATCTTCCGTAGTTGTCACATCACACTACAAATAAAATACTTAAAAAGTATTTGTATCAGCAATACCAGCCTGGGTATTACTTAATTGGTATCGGATCGAATAGGAATTAAGTGGTATCGCACATCACTACCAACTAGCGACGAAGGTTTAGGACCCACCATTTCCGTTTTGAGTTACTGTAAGTGTTTTATATTTGGGTGAGCAGGTCTTTGTATTCGGGGGAAGTTCTACTTTTGGGGGTGCGTGCCTTTGTATTTGGGGGAAGTTAGTCGTATTTTTAGGGGGAAGTGTGTTCATATATTGGGGGGTGTGCTCGTATAAGCCTTAAACTCTTCAGTTTCAGCAGAAGCTGATTTTCAAAGTTCACAGTCTATCCGGCTTCGTTTGGATGTGAAAAGTAGACGAGCACAGCTAAAAAGTTACTGCAGATATAATTTAAACATAACCTCCCATATTCATTTGTTTGTTTCTTAAAGTGGCATGCATATCTAATTAGCCTTATCATTCTACCTTAAGCAAAACTATAAAGCCTAGTGTCGAACCCAAACTATATAGCCTGGCGTCAAAACTTAACTATATAGCCTAGTGTCGAACCTAAATTATATAGCCTGGTGTCAAACCTCAACTATATACCCTAGTGTCGAACCTAAACTATAAAGCCTATATAGCATACATCCCAAGTCTCCCGGAAGTTCCGGGAGTCTCCCGCAAATTGATAGCGGATCCCGGATGCCCGCAAATGAGGTAAAATATCCCGGAATCTAGTGCGACTGCGAGTGTCAAGGGCGCGCATGCGAGGCAGAGACTGTGTTTCAAACCGTGTGTTAGCGCGCGCACACGGGAGAGAGGGAGCGAGAGACCTTGCGTGTGTGTGTGATAGTCTGCGTGTGTGCCTCTTGAACAGGAGAGAGCATCCTGATTGGCCAGTTTCGGTAAGTCAACCAATCAATTGTCAGTGTGGGCGGGCTTTTATCTCTTCTCTCGAGTCCCGAACAGTCTAGGGGGGGGTATTATGTAGTTATAGTATGCAACATACGCAAGTTGATTGAGTTATAGGCTTAATGCTACAGCTACCGGCGATTCAACCAGATAAAAAAATGTGTGTAAACGAGACCCCTGGCCATTTGTTTGGGTCATTGACCCAGTTTTTAATTAAATAAGGGCAATCATAACCTATTGCAGTTAATTTGGTAATGTAGGTGCCAGGCGTCAATGAATCCCAATAAGACATTTTTGTCTCTCCAGAAACCGGGGCTTTTTCCGGTCCGAATACAAGGGTTTTTATTGGCCGATCAGTTATTTCTATTGGATACCCAATTGCTGGTCAAATATTTAAATATTAATTTAATTCAAATTGTACAAGTACTTGGTAACGAATGTGATTAGTTAAGTAGCGAAAGTAGATTACTTAACTAATTTGTACTTTACAAGGAAAATTAAAGACTTGAAAAGGTACAAGTAGACGAAACAACTACTTAATTACAGTAACGCAAGTAGTTGTTCTTTACTTCCACGTCTGATGTCCACTTACTTTTTACAAATCCAGCTACTGAAAATAGACAGTGTTATGTCATTGTAATGTCTTGCTAATAATAATAATAAATATAGCTGCCTGCAGCAATGGCGGGTTCCTCCAAACTAGACATAAATTTAAACATGTCAATCCAGTGGCCAAGTATACAACAAATTGTCTAGTGTTGACTTTCCAGTGATAACTATACAGTAACTAACGTTAACTGAGTTGTTTGATAAACCCAAATGGGCCCTATATGTAATTGCTCTTTCTGAACCCATATAATGATGGTCTAATAATAATAATATATATAGCTGCCTGCAGCAATGGCGGGTTCCTCCAAACTAGACATAAATTTAAACATGTCAATCCAGTGGCCAAGTATACAACACATTGTCTAGTGTTGACTTTCCAGTGATAACTATACAGTAACTAACGTTAACTGAGTTGTTTGATAAACCCAAATGGGCCCTATATGTAATTGCTCTTTCTGAACCCATATAATGATGGTCTAATAATAATAATAAATATAGCTGCCTGCAGCAATGGCGGGTTCCTCCAAACTAGACATAAATTTAAACATGTCAATCCAGTGGCCAAGTATACAACACATTGTCTAGTGTTGACTTTCCAGTGATAACTATACAGTAACTAATGATGGTCTATACAGTAACTAACGTTAACTGTAAGAGCAATTACATATAGGGCCCATTTGGGTTTATCAAACAACTCAGTTAACGTTAGTTACTGTATAGACCATCATTATATGGGTTCAGAAAGAGCAATTACATATAGGGCCCATTTGGGTTTATCAAACAACTCAGTTAACGTTAGTTACTGTATAGTTATCATTGGAAAGTCAACACTAGACAATGTGTTTGGTGTGTACAACCTAGTGTTAAACATGACAGCAGAAGTTACGATTGCAATATTTGTTTTTTCAAGGTTTTGTTCAAGGTTTGCCACAGAGTTTGCCACATGGTGAGAATAACCATAAGAACAGTGTGGTTGTAGCACACACCTTAATGATGCATGCAAGTCCAGCATTATAGAATAGTTTTGTTTGATTAGCAGGAAATCATGACTGAGACAGTGATTGTAGCCATGGAGCATTTAAAAAGGTTCAGCATCAATCTGCTCTAAAACACGTAGTCACCTAAGAGTTTAAAGAAATCAAGTGTTTTTTATAGCACAGCTATATATGGTCACACATTAAATCTTTTTCTTAAACAGATTCATGTTTTAAATTCTTTGTGACCAGCCAAATTACAGTTTTTGTATCTCCTGATAAGGGTTGAGTAGTTTTCATTTCAGTTATATAGAAAATTGTTAAATCAATTGAATGCAAAGGGGTCACTAAGGAGTGAAGTTATTGAAAACATGTGTTGTTGTATATGTATCGTCTAATGTTCTAGTTGCACATCAGCCATTCAGTGGACCCTGCATCATCCTATTCATTGCAACCCAATGACATGAAGTGTTAAGTGTAGCCTGGTGTAAAGTACCACTACAGCACACACACTAATTTGGTGGTAATTTATTCTGGTAAATCGTATTTAGGTGATTCTCAGTAACCTTGTAAAAAATGCAAGGACACTAATGTACAACAAAAACGGTAGTGGCTGTATTGTGAAATAAAAACAAGAAAAGTCTTTGACTCGAGTCAAGTCGAGTCAAAGATGAGGCAAGTCCCGAGTCGAGTCACAAGTCAAAGCCAACAAGTCTCAAGTCGAGTCCAAAGTCCTACCATTTTAGTTTCGAGTCATTTCAAGTCATCTTACCACAGAAATAAAATGTATACAAATCATGTATGTCTGTAAGATTTGTATTAATTTAAACCTCTTTTTATACAATGACATTAACCAAATACAGTAAAAAAACTGAAAATTTAATTTCACAAAAAATGCTTGTATTTCAACAGCATATTGCACTAGAACAATGCACAGCAACTTCAGTCCTGTATTGTATTGACCTTAGGGCTGGACGATATGGCAAAATTTCACGATATATTTCTTAATTTCGGTCGATACGATATAATTCCGATATCGATATGAACAATATAAAAGCCTCAGAAAAAATGCCATGAACACCGAAAACGGATGTCTGTATACAATCTTCTGAAAAATACATTTGCCAAGTCTTTTGAGCCTCCTCCTATAAAACTAAATAACATTTTAGAAATAAAACGGTACAAATATATTAAAGTTCACCTTTTATTTGATTTTAACCTTTATACAAAGTCAAATAAACAATTGGACTGAGACTGACCTTATTAATATATTTAACTTTAAACAATAACATAGGCTGATTATATTATTCTTTACACAAAACTTCTTGCAACAAAACTTGTTCTTATAAACATATCGTTTAAAGTTAGTGAACATGTTAGGCAATGAAGAGGTGAGTTCATGAGTTCGCTACGTGACCGTGGGTTTAAGAGACACGAGAGAGAAGCTCATGAACGCGCATGTTGCAACATGCGCGGAGAATGAGAGTGCTCAAAAGCGCATGTCCATCATGACGTCATGGGCCAGTCAACGCGGAAGATCCAAGCTCCTATGTTGGCTTTATGCGCTTTTGAGCCTCTCATTCTCCGGCACATTTAGCATCACGCTCAAACCTGAAGTTTATCAGATCTCAGAAAGCTGAACCACTTCTCTACCACTGAATTAGTCTTTCCTCTCATATCAACTGTCTGCTTTCTCCTCACTTATGGAAGCTCGTTTAGTCACGTTTGAATTGCGGTCATGGGCGCTCATTTTGTAGCTTAAACTTGCCGTGTTGGAGATCAGCAAAAATATTGAAATATCGAAAATGTGTTTCGAAATCATATCACCGTTATTGATTTTTTTACCGCGATATATATATTGATATTGAATTATTGTCCAGCCCTAACCTCATATTGCAAAACAGTTTAACTTTCAAATAGACATGGGTCCTTTTAGCCTGAACTTTTTTAAACATGTCATTAATAAAATCCTCACTCCTCAAAATTATCACTTCTGAAAAACTGGACCAACCTGATAATATAATTGGAATGACTCCATAGAGACGTGTGCGCGTGCGCAGCTCCGTCTGTAATCTTCGACCCACATGTTTTGCAAATTGCAACTATTTTTTTGTCGACTACCTCGTAATTTTTATAGCCAAACGAAACTATCTTCGGTATCATTTTGCCAACTGGCGCGCTGTTGCTTGCGCTTCATTAGTTGTCTTGCAATGTATGTGCCTGCTTAGATGCTGTCCAATCAAAACAATGTGGGACTACAGTGATTGGATGTCGAATCAAAACAACGTGGGACTACAGTGATTGGATGTCGAATCAAAACAACGTGGGACTACAGTGATTGGATGTCGTGCAGGCAGCGCGCGTGCTCTCTGCATGCATTTTTTTCACAGATGCAGATAAACTGAGAGCGGCGCGGCCGTGTGAACATTTTCTTCCCCAGTTTTCATGGGAAGTAGCAAGTCTTCTCGAGTCAAAAGGCGCAAGTCCAAGTGAAGTCACGAGTCATTGATGTTCAAGTCCAAGTCGAGTTGCAAGTCTTTGTACATTTTGTCGAGTCGAGTCTGAAGTCATCAAATTCATGACTCGAGTCTGACTCGAGTCCAAGTCACATGACTCGAGTCCACACCTCTGCTATTAATGTTCCGAGTTCGGTTACCCAAAAACGTCAGCTGATTTGTAATTACCTCAAAATATGTGCAGCTTTTTGCACACAAACTATTTTACTGCAGATACAGTCAAGTAAACTTATCAAACGAGATTACAAACATATTTTAAATTGGCTATTAATGAAGCCTTCAAACACTTAAGCCACAATAATACATCAACGATAATAGAAAATACTAGACAGCACTAAATACACATAAGAAACAGCGCTGTTCACTTCAGATCTCTCAAATGCATATTTTCTGATTGTTAAATATTGGGCACTATTTTAATCAGGAGAATCTACTTAAAAAAAGATATGACAAGCCAGTGGGCATTGCTGCCAAAACACACTAGGCAACTCTGCACATTGGTTTGCTATGGTGAGGAGAGTGATGCCGGTGTTACGTTTCAACTGGTTTTCATGTTAACTGGTGATATTCCAGATGCAACGTAGGCGTGTCATATGAAGGTAAATGTAGTTGATTGTATCGATGCCTGTTCAAAGTAATACAAACTTCAATAACTCGTTCAGATTTTTGTAATTTAATCAATCTTGTTTAATGTGTTTGTAATTCAGTTAATTCAGCCTAACAGTCTGAGGTGTTTGATGACGCCGCAGCACAAATGCAGAGTAAAGACCGCTAGTATAACAGAGTGTAGTGCACCCAGATTAACTTGTGATACAACACCTGTACAGGTAGATAGACTATGCTCATATACACCACTAGTATAACAGAGTGTAGTGCACCCAGATTAACTTGTGATACAACACCTGTACAGGTAGATAGACTATGCTCATATACACCACTAGTATAACAGAGTGTAGTGCACCCAGGTTAACTTGTGATACAACACCTGTACAGGTAGATAGACTATGCTCATATATACCACTAGTATAACAGAGTGTTGTGCGCCCAGATAGTCAAGTAAACTTATCAAACACGATTAGATTAGTAGGTTACAATCCTGAAACTGGTTAATTGTATCACGGAGATACCATTAGTTTAACTGCTATTATCTGGACGCGAATACACTTAGTACGCATATAACTACTAAACTCAAGATATCATAACAACGACAAATTTTTTCGAAAAGTTTATGTTATTACTTACCGTTCAAATGAACGACAAATATATGCGCAGCATTTACTAATATCCTTACATCTCTGGAAAAAACAATGTGTTGTTTTCGTTTTCAGTCCGTGGGGAAAATTTAAAAAAAATTCCATGACATCTAAAATACGGCACAATATATAATAAATTTATCGGCAGAACATTTGGTAACTAAACTATGCATATTCTTTATCATCTTTGGAGTCAACGTCCTAGGAGATCACAGGCACGCAGACGCTGCGTGCTCCTAGTGGCGCATGTGTGAAAAATAATGTGTCATATCAACACAAAAAAACATTTGATCAGTGTGAAATTTTAAATAAGTACGCCCTATTCAGCCATTAATCATTCTATTGCTTTGTGCTAAATGTAACATCATAACACATGAATTCCACACATATAAATGCAAGTTTGAAGTCATTTGGAGCAGCAATACAAGAGAAAACAATTCATAAAGTTTTTCCCTAAATATCACTGTACAAGACAATCCATCACGGCAAACCTCATGGTCCTAGAGGCTTTTTTGTTCACCATGAGAAACAAGTCATGTACAACAATTTGCATCCATTTTGAACATATGGAGCAGCGGGGCTATTCTCTGACACAAAGAGGTGATGGCAATATAGAAAGTTACATAAACACGCACCTCAATATGTATTATATTGTTTTTTGCTAAATTTAACAATGAAAGACATTACTTCCACACATGACTAAAGCAAGATACAAGTCGTTTGGAACAGCGGTTCAAGCGAAAACAATTTATGAAGCTTTTCCCAAATCTGGACTGTACAAGACATTCCATCATTGCAAACCTTATGCGTCCCAGAGGCTTTTTTGTTCATCATGAATAGTAAGGCAAGTATGCCAAAGGGCATCCATTTTTAACATATTGGGCAGCGGGGCTGATCCCGAATACACAGAAATTAAGGAAATATGAAAATGTACATAGACACGCCCCTTTATTGCAACAAATGTCTTATTCCTGAAGACCCTATAGACAGACAGTCATCCCACACATGATTGTAAAGTGGCTAGTCAATCGGAGTGACGGCTGATTTATAGTTAATATTTGTGCGTTGTTTCACTTGTTGGCCATTTTGTCGGCAATCTTGCAACAAATGTCTTATTCCTTAAGACCCTATAGACAGACAGTCATCCCACATATGATTGTAAAGTGGCTAGTCAATTGGAGTGACGGCTGATTTATTGTTAATATTTGTGCATGTGATTGCATTAGCGGTTAGCTTGTAGCAAAAACGGTCAAATTTCAGCAATCTGTCATCTGGTTGTGTTTTGACCGACAGACTCGGGCATTGACAGTTTAGTTCATGGGGATGTCCTCTTCATTTGTACTGAAACGATATATACGTAAGTCTTTGTTTTCATATAGAGCCGCCTAGTTATTGTGCGTTACACAAAGTGTTTCACTTGTTGGCCATTTTCTCGGCCATCTTGCAACGAATGTCTTATTCCTGAAGACCCTATAGACAGACAGTCATCCCAAACATTATTGTCAAGTAGGGCTGTCAAAATTGCTCAAATATGGCGTTCGAATATTCCCTCTAAAAACCAAACGAATATTCGAACATCTGGTTGCACATTTTGTCAATGACGCGCATTACGTCAATAACAGGACAAATTAATACAAAGAGACATAACTACTTGAATAGGTAGTTAATTTAAGTTTAAACATATTTGACAATGTATTACCAATACAAAACCAAGTAAATAAACTAATTACCAAGACCGCAGACACCTCTCTCTCTGCAACGCATAACGGTTTAAATTAACAACAACAATAAGCACATGTTGAGTGCTGATCAAGAGTTTTGTGCAAGCAATTTAAGGTCGCGACTCTTGTCCCAAATATAGCAGGCTTCATTCAGTGATTTAAACAAATTTATTAACATGAACCCTTTTGCACGTATGATCACACCGGTGTGTGCTGGCTTGAGTGGTCCCTGATGCGTACGATCACACCCGTGTGATTGGAACGTTTCATTAGAACGTCCAAGAAAAAGTGACGCAACAATGACTGGCCAGACCAGACTTATTTAGCTGCCATTAGCTCAGTGTTTATAACTTATTTCCTCAATGTCAAATGAAAATATTTATAGTATATTTTTAAACAATTACAGCGGTAGAACATATTTTAATCGGAAGCTGAATGTACCAACACAAACGGTACCGTAATATTTTGCTAATATTTAAATAGGCTGCTAAACATAATATTAGTTGTTTTCTATTGTCCAGGATAAAAATACACCCGACACAAAAACTAATGATATTATCAACAACTTACCGATTCGTGAATCGTCTGTATAATTTTATCTTACGTTGGACCGAGCTTACGACTCCCAGCATGCATTTCAATGTAAACAAACATGGCCGCGCACACAAAACATATTTATCTAAAATTGCTCAACTTTATTACTACAACCTTAAAAAAAACGATTTACACTGAAGACATGTGTCTTATTACCAAGTATGCAGAAATCGGAATGTGTAATTTGTCATAAGCATTTTAAAATATGTGAATAAGAAAATCAAGTATTACCACACAGATTGCCCGAAAGTTAGGTTCTTTATTGATACAAGTGCACCTTTGTTTCATTCAGTACATTCATGCTCTTTGACAGTCCCTCATTAGTCGGAAAATTATCCGTAGTCAGGAATGAGCACTCAGTCCCGATGGCGTTCATATTCCAATATACACTCGAGCAATGCAATGCAAATAACATGCTATAAGTTTTAGCCATTACATGAGTTGATGCATTGACAGCTACGCGCTGATTAGTCGTGTCTAGCTACAATACGCTAAGACGTAAACCCCTACAAGTCTCCAGATATTATTCCGGTCGTCTTTTAATACTGCTTTACCTACGTTATTCTTGGTAGTCATATAAAATATAATTATACGTTAATAGGTCTAAATAATAAATAAATAGCAAGCAGCGTGGCTCTAGTAAACTGCAGCTAATGCAGCAGCCGGTCTCTCTTGTTACGTCATAATCACATTATGGATCTCGGCGCGAATTCAGAAATCACGCGCAAAATAATTCACGCTGAGGGGCCTGGAAGATGTTTTCGGAACATACGCGCGAAAAGGTTAATTGAAGTTTTACAGAACCGACATTGAACGCTCCGAGCGAGCTGTGCTGTATACATGGAACTTTTCTGTTTAACGTTAAAAAAACATAAACTGGCAGAAAAACAACAGGCACAGGGCTCTCACTAATTTCGAAATGTACTTGCATTTTGTAAAAATACCTTTAAATTAGGGCCGTCAATTTATTTAAAAAAATTAACTAATTAATCGCACAATCCTGTGATTAATCGCGATTAATCGCATTTTACCCAAGTTGTTTGAAACAATGAAATAAATCAATTAACACATCTCTCATCTCATCTTCAACCGCTTATCCGGGGTCGGGTCGCGGGGGTAGCAGCTCTAGCAGGGGACCCCAAACTTCCCTTTCCCGGGCAACATTAGCCAGCTCTGACTGGGGAATCCCGAGGCGTTCCCAGGCCAGTATGGAGATATAATCTCTCCACCTAGTCCTGGGTCTTCCCCGAGGTCTCCTCCCAGCTGGACGTGCCTGGAACACCTCTCTAGGGAGGCGCCCAGGTGGCATTTGTACAAGATGCCCGAACCACCTCAACTGGCTCCTTTCTATGCAAAGGAGCAGCGGCTCTACTCCGAGTTCCTCTCGGATGACTGAGCTTCTCACCCTATCCCTAAGGGAGAGGCCAGCCACCTTTCTGAGAAAACCCATTTCGGCCGCTTGTACCCGCGATCTCGTTCTTTCGGTCACTTTAACACTTACACCACCCAATAAATATCACAGCAATTCATGGCAAACTACCAGCAGGACAATTCAAAGACTAAATAAAAAGCACGGCAATTCATGGCATGATAAATAATGTAACACTTATACCACCCAATAAATGCCACAGCAGCCCGTATGTGACATGTGCAATTTGTGGTTTCAAGGAAATAAATCTTAGCAATTGGATTATTAGCATTAAACATAATACTGAAAAGTAGATATGCTTTTCATATTCTCTTACAATTTTTAGAGATTCAATTGAAGAAATAATTCTATCAAAATGTCTCAAGTGGTAAGGGTTTTGTTTCCACACAGGACTTTGGGTTTGTGAACACGGCTGTTGGTGGTTAGTATTAGCAGGGTGATTAGTTGGGATAATAAGGGTTGATAGAAAGTTAACTAGTTGCTTAGCATTGTTTGATGTCACATTTGATTATTTGGAGAGTTTATATATATTGCCGTTGTTTTTAAATGTTTTTGTGTAAGACGCTTAATGCGCATTTTCATTTCATTCAACGAGCTAGTGTTTTCGCCGTTCTCTGTTTGTTTTGTGTTTTAGTCCTAAATAAACCTGTCTTGAATGGATATACGCTCTGATTAGAGGTAGAAGTAATAATTCCCTCAAACCACTTCACCTTCGCTCTGTGGATATAAAACTTACCATACAAAATCTTCACATTGATTATCCATTTTAAAGAATTTAGAGTGCACTCAAAATATGTTATAGCATCTTTACATTCAAAATTTATAGCATGACCAGTTTCACTTAGTATGTATCCTTCCATTTTCTTCCAAAAATGTCTGTTATGTAGACAGTCATAAAATAATTGAGTGAATGTTTCACATTCAATATTACAGAAAGAGCATTTGTTATTAAGGGAAATAAATCTTGACAACATTATGTTGGATGGGTACATATTGTGTAAAATCTTTAGATGCACCTCTCTTACTTTATTAGAGATACAAAATATAAGAGGCAGAGCCAAGCCTTTCTCCATTCTATATCAGTTAGTTGTGTTACAAAAAGATTTCCCTCTTGGGTGATTTTCTCTTAATACATATTCTCTTGTATGTTTATTGGTACACTTAAAACTATATACATCAATACCATACATTTTTAATTGGGTGTAATTAGTTGGGAAATGGGTTGAGCTCATTGCACACACTTAAATTAATTAAATGCTCCCATTCGTCTACATAGTAATCTGAACGTGTAGGAGGTGAGAGTGTAGGAGGTCGAGACTTTAAACAAAGCCTGGCATAATGCTGAGACCTAGGGAAACACATAGGAAGTGTGTTCAGGTTGACCAGACATTCAGAGTCTGAGATATACAATTTCAAAATCACTGAAAAAAAGAAGTATGTTGTTTTTTTAGTTTTAGCTCATGCCATATATTATGTGTTACATTATCCTTAATTAATTGAACATTTTCACAAAATTCAGACTTTTTTCCAGAGCAATATCCCCCATTTAGATTGGGGTGGGTCATTTTAGGCGAAAATTGAGATCTAGGGACAGGGTGGGAATTATGTAATTTTAGGGGCAAGGCCATTTGGCCTCCACCTTTTCTTTTTTTTTTGGGGCACCAAGGCCATATGACAGGGCACAAAGGCCATTGAGTACAATTCGATGGTTTTCCCATTCAGATTGATACCATAACATCCTAATTTGGAATAAGACATGAATTATGACTTTTTTAATAAAAAAACATTTTTTAATGAGAGAGAAAGAGAGAGCGCCATTACATCCAGAAGGTATACACCGGAGCTGCGCTCGAGACCGAGACGAGACCGAAGGGGGCCGAGACGAGACCAAGACCGTAGGGGGCCGAGACGAAACCGAGACCGAAGGGGGCCGAGACGGGACCGTTACCGAAGGGGGCCGAGACCGAGACCAGTCATATCAACACTAAATAATATTACATGTTTTTGGTCCAGTGACCAATGTAAAAAAACACTTGACCAACAGCATCAGATCATCTACTGTGTTGTCATCCTGAATTAAATGAATTACATGTTATTAAAAGAGTATGTAGGCCTATTTATTGTCTTATGTAACCATAAAATACAAAAATAAAACCATGATTTTAAAATGCACAGGCTATGATATTAAAATTTCTAAAAATCGAATAAATGAAAATCCATCAAACTGTATGTCCTATGTTGATGTAAATGCTAAAACATTTTAGATCACAAGCGACTTGCAATCAAATGATTTGCGCATTATTGGCCGATAAACAAATCTATTTATAATTATTTATCCGTCCACAGTCGGCACGCAGCTTCAGTTGTTTGTCGGCTTGAGCAGGACACGCAAACGAACCGGTTGCATTGCGCACAGTGTTCATTATTCTTGACACGAGTGCACGAGACAGCAGCAAACTAACCCGGTTGAACTGCGCACAGTGTTCATATAGATCAGACCAAAACCCGTCCAGTTTAATAAAGATCGGACCAAAACGGGTCCAGTTCCATATAGATCAGACCATAACCGATCCAGTTTTATGCTCTTTCTGCCTTTCTTTTGGCGACAGGAAGGCAGTTTAAGTATCAAAAAACATGTAAATAGTAGTTTTATATATTGTTCGGTTTGTGATTTCGCAATTCTGAAAACGGGACAAGGTAAAATGCACGTATTTAGGAAAAGTCATGGAAGGACGTCGGCTGTAGCTTTTCAACATTATATATGTATTTTAATTACTAACCGCTGTGTGTTTTCGGACAAATTATTTCTTTGTGCTGAATATAGGCAAAACGAATATAATGGCAGATTGTGCAGACATGATCGAGCATATGTTTAAGATTGAAGTATCTACGTCATGTAGGCTATAATATCAATACGGCTAAGCAGGAAAAATACTAGCTAACGTATGGAAAAAATGGCAAATACCGGTAATACTAAGCTTTACGTTCAGTCAAATCCTACCACATTAATCAGTTACGTATTATATCAAACCAGCTTAGCTCGTTTGCTAATGCTTACCTGAGCAGAACAGTCGTTCTGTTGGTGCTGACGTTACATACTTCTTGCACTGCTGTTTTGATGCGTGAGATCGATGTGATTATGACACTGCACCTGCGCGAATCCACGAACTAATTCAGAGACTACTTTGGTGGCTCGCTGTAATTCAAAGTAATGCCGCACTGTCGCTTTACATGGAACTTGGACAGGGCCAGGGCACACAGGCCACTGTGGCCGTAGATGTTTTTTTTTTCATGGGGCATGAAGGCCAAAGTGTAGGGCAACGGCGGCCATGGCCGCGGTATAATTCCCAACCCTGTCTAGGGATCTGTCAAGAAGTGATTTATAAACACAACAGGTATATAACTGAAAATGTACCTGAGTATATCACTTGAAAACGCAGTGATAGCTTTTAGGATATCAGAATTGGAAACCTCTCCCTCCACCAAATCATCTTTTTTCTCTTTTTTTGGGGGAATTGTGATCACTCCTCCATTCTTCTACTACCAAACTATGAGGCTAAAACAGGAAAAAAAAGGTTTTTAGGGCAGTTCAGCGCTGGAGTGAGGAATCCATTAAAACTTTCCAAGAATGTTTTGAGACCACTGACTGGCAGATGTTTTGTGCTGCAGTTAATGGAGACATTGATGAACACACAGACTCTGTCTCAGCATATATCTCCAAGTGCATCGATGATGTCATTCCAAGGGTCAATGTCAGGACCTTCCCCAACCAAAAGCCCTGGTTTAATGGCAATGTCCATGCGAAGCTCAGAGCACGGCCGTCTGCCTTTAGCTCGGGGGACCCGGAGGCCTTGAGGAGATCCAGATACGACCTACGGAAGGCTATCAGAGATGGGAAAATGGACTACAGGGATAAGTTGGAGTCCAACTACCACAGCTCTGACCCCAGACGCATGTGGTGTGGTCTGCGACACGTCACTGACTACAAAGGGAGTAGTAGCAGTGATGCTTGTCCCGCCGCCTCGTTCCCTGACGAGCTCTACACCTTCTATGCACGGTTTGAGGTGGCCAACACAATTCCATCAACAAGGCTTGCTGAGGACCAGGACGTCTGCATTGTCTCTGGACACGGCTGATGTGAGGAGAGCTTTTAATAAAGTCAACCCTCGGAAGTCACCAGGGCCAGATGGCATTCCAGGCCGTGTTCTCAGAGGGTGCGCCGACCAACTAGCAGAGGTTTTCACCTCAATATTCAACCTCTCCCTGACTGAGTAGTCCCCTCCTGCTTCAAGCAGACCACCATTGTCCCTGTGCTGAAGAAACCTACCATCACCTGCCTGAATGACTACCGTCCTGTAGCACTGACCTCTATCATCATGAAGTGCTTCAAGCAGTTGGTCAGAACCCACATCTCCTCCACCCTCACTTTCACCTTAGACCCCCTTCAATTTACATATCGCTCCAACAGATCTACGGACAATGCCATCGTCCTGACCACACACACCGCCCTCTCCCATCTGGAAAAAGCTAACACTTATGTGAGGATGCTGTTTGTGGACTACAGTTCAGCATTCAACACTATTGTGCCCGCCAAGCTCGTTCCCAAGCTCAGGACCCTGGGTCTTAACACCTCCCTGTGCAACTGGATCCTGGATTTTCTGACGGGCAGACCCCTGGTGGTGAGAATGGGCAGGCAACCTTACATTCTCTGCCCTGACCCTGAGCATCGGAGACCTGCAGGGTTGCGTACTCAGTCCCCTGCTGTACTCCCTGTTTACACATGACACACACCCATTCCTAAAAGGAGCTTTCTGTGAGTTTGTAGAGTGCAGATTTTTTTTTTGAAGTGCCTCTGGGTCAAATGACCCATTTCCAGCACTTCTAGTGTTAATCAGGTCTTCTCATACAAAAACCTTGGAATATGGATTGACAGCGACAGTTTGTTTAAAAAAAAAATACCAATGAGCTTGTGTAAAAGCTAAAGTGTAAAATGGGTTTCTTCTACAGAAACAATTAGCTTTTTTTAGGGGTACAGGAGACTAAGGTTGCGTCCGAAATCCCGTACTATGTTGAGTATGTACTACATTTAATTAAGAACGTACTTTGCGACCGTTAAAAAAGTATGTTCTATATAGTATGAATCCGGGTAGTATGAATGGAGTCCGGACGTACTACATATGCGCCGTGTTAGAATTTTCTACTTGTATAATCTACCGGGCAAGCGAAGCGTGTTTCCTTCAGGTCCGCGTTCTCCTACCACCACGCATAAAGCAAACCCGCTTTTAAGTCAATCGTTTACTTATATGATGTTAAACAAATACAATTTAAGCACAAAGAAACAAAAAATGTGTTTTCTAAAGTAGTTACACTTTTAATTTTTTTAATTAACATTTCTCAAGTAGTTACACTTGAAGACTGCCGCGTAACGAGAACTCCTCTCTCTTGTTGCATCATGGGATAGTAAAGTGTCCATCGTATGCACACTTCTGAATCTCGCCGGAAGTAGTAGGTCATCCGGGTACTTTTCGCATACTGTTTTTCGAATACTATGATTTCAGACATACTACTCTGCTCGCGTACTGTTTTTCGCATACTATAAAGTATGGAAGTACGCGATTTCGGACGCAGACTAAATGTTCAGTCAACTTTCATGCCTGTGCTAGACTATGGGAAACAATATACCAAAGTGCATCTGCTACAACTCTGAAGCTGCTTGACTCTGTTTATTACTTTGGACAATTATTGTCACGAACAGGGTGTAGTGTAGGATAAAAGCCAGACGCAGAGTGTGAATCCTCATTTGATGGTTGTTTATTAAAAATAAAACAAACCCAAAACACTGAATGGCAAAACGACTCACTGTGAATGAAATGTTATTGCGCATACCATGTGACTTCCCAACTATTTTTTGCAACAATCATAATAGGCTCGAAATTGTAGTGGCATATCATTATATATAAAAATAACCAGGAACTCATGTTTCTAATCTAAGCAAACTAGTTGTAAAATATCATGCATTTCCAATGTTACAACACATACAATCTATGTAAACCCTAAGTCAAATGTAACATGGACACAGAACATCTATTGTCACAGAAGTAGTACACTTGTACAGTGTCTACTGTTTAAAAAAATCACAAGGACAGATTATGTGTATCACATACTTTTATTTGGACTTGTTTTCAATTTGAGGTGCTTCAATCTTTTCTCCTGTGAGGAACTGCCATATGCCCCCTCTGTAATTCTCATTGCTGAGGGCGTACAGGAAAACGTTAAAGGTAGGAGAGGTTTTTGCCACAATAGGAGCCAGCTGCAAACAGGGAGACAAATAGACCAATGTTAATGTCTCTGTACTTATAAAATAGTATTTATCAACTAGAAATATTGTTGTCCAATAGGTAATACATTTGTGTTAATGTTTGTGTTGTGTTAAAACAGCTTTGTTAAAGATATTGATGCATGCTTTTTTGGATCTGTGGCTTTGAGTGCTACATGGGCCATAGACTATTCAAGTATGTCAAGTAAATTGCATATATTATATGTATGTTATTCATATAGTCTATACTGTATATAGTATATAAACTGTATTGAGAGATGACATGCAGTATTTTCAGAAAATAATTTGACAATTTTCGTACGCCACCACAATGGGTTTGAAATGAAAATACAGAAATCAATTTCAGTGCAGACTTTCAGCTTTAATTCAAGGGGTTGAAAAATACTATTTTAGAGACTCAAAAATAGTTAGATAAATTAACAGAATCAAAAATAAAATGTTCATTTTTAATAATTGTCAAGAATTGTTTGCAGGAAATTACTGCTTAAAGTCTGGAACGCACGGACATCACCCAATGTTGGTTCTCCTACTTTGTATTGCTTTGACAGGCCTTTGTAGTAAGCTGTCTACAGATTTTTTTTGTTCGTGGGTCTTTCTGCATTAAGTTTTTGCTTAAGCAAGTAAAAAGTATGATCAATGAAGTTTTTGACTCGGTTACTGCAGAATATTCCACTTATTTTCCTTAAAAAAGTCCTGGGTTGCTTTCGCAGTATGTTTTGGGTCATTGTCCATCTGTAAAGCGAAGCATTGTCCAATCAACTATGTCCAGAGAATGCTGTTCCAGAACATGGCTGGCATTTAAATCTAATTCCAGACTTTCTATTAAGGCTTGTTTAAGGCCCACTTAAGGCGTATGAATGATTTGCATCTTGTGGTTGACCCTCTGTATTTGCTCTTATGAAGTTTTATCTTTATTGTAGACTTAAATAATGATATGCCCACCTCCTGGAGTGTTCTTCACTTGACTGGATGTTGTGAAGGTAGTTTTTTTACCATTAAAATAATCCTAGGATTATCCACCACTGTTGCCAATGCATTATTTTTTCCCACAATGTACTCCTAATGTTCCTGATATCTCTCTGATGGATTTTCTGGGCAAATTAACGGTACTTTTTTCACTTACATTCTGAGATTCTTAGACCATATGTTGTGGTTTCACAGTCACATCTTTCAAATGCATAGGCCACTTGTGAATCAATTCCAGATGATGTAACAAAGGAATAGCCTAGACCAATTACCTTGAAAAAGAGGGGACTACATACTATTAAGATGTAATTCCTAAGCCATTACGTTAATTCAAACGTGATCATCTAAAATAAAAGCAGAGAGACTGCACTTTAAGTCCAATTTTTTAGTAAACAGCAGAAATATCAAAACTTGTGTCAGTGTGTAATTATCTCCGGACCTAACCGTAGCTACATGATTGTTAGATATCCAGTTTTTTTTTCTCTCTTTTTCAAGCATACACATTGGACCACGCCATATATTACAAACACAACATATAATAAATTAAAGCCACAGTAATATTCCAAGTTTAAAATGTTTCACGATTAGTAGAAAAAAAACCATAACTGCGTTCGTAGCAGACTACATTCTTATATTTCCCAAAATTTGATATTAGGGTTAAGTTCAGAGATATATCTTTTTTAATTATTGAGGCTACAGTTGGGGGGAGGACAAGGTATCGGGAATAGGAAACATGGTTTTCTGGTTCTTCACAAGGATATAAAAATGGTGTGTGTATTTTCCTCACCATCCTTATCTTGGGGGGAACCAGGTTAGCATTTTTTACAGCAGCATAGAATGCCAAGACTCCATAGGGTCCCCAGCAGAACAGAAAGGTCTTCAGGGGTGTTGCTGTGTTGAACTGCATAGATTTTGCAATTATGTTAAAAAAGTTACAATTGTTTGGCTGAATTAATAAGCAACAAAATGGGCCTTCTTTTGACTTGTTGAGTATCTGATGCATCACAAAGAAGAACATTCTACAGACTAAAGTCGAAAACAGGGCCTCCACTCAGGCGGCCAAACTTTCCCTGGTGAAAATGTATTATTACAATGTTTGGCGATGTCATCTATAGAACAGCCTCAAACTGTCACGGATACTGCGGCGAAGTGCGGTGACAGCCATGAGCAGAGTCGTGAATCCGTTTAAATAAGGTTTATTGTGAAACTTAAACACAAAACAAACCGACAACGGCGAAAAGGCTAAACTGCTAACGGGTATAAACGGAAATGAAAGTGCGCCAGTGGCGTCTTATAATCAAACACTCCTAACCCACATAAGCAACTTATAACGACTAACACTCACCTCTCGTATAACGTGACATGAAACAATGCTGAACAAGGAGGGACTTGTTAGCTCCCCTTTTATAGCCCAGTAGATTACAATAAGAAACAGCTGAGTGACAAAACATAAACAAGGAAGTGAATCACCGAAAGGTCTGTGTAGCCACGCCCCCACACCATTCGTGACACAAACTCTCTGTTTAAAATTTTTTATGTGGTTTACCCTAGTGTTATACGTTTTGTAACCAATGCCCCTTACAACACCCACAACTGCAAGCTTTACGCATTAGTCAGCTGGTCGTCGTTAAGTACTCTGCGTTTAACCCATTGGTACTAACTTGTTTACAAGTCCCTGCTAGGCAAAGTCCCACTGTACCTTAGCTCCCTAGTTACCATTGCTCTACCCACCCGAAGTCTACACTCTAATAGGTATATCGCCTTAGTGACCCGAAAACCTGCACAAGATACGGCCGACAATCCTTCCAGTTGCAGCCACCAACAACTGGAACGAACTACAAAAAACCCTGAAACTTGAAACACTCATATCACCAGTTGCCTTCAAACTACTCCTTTCTGAACACCTGACCGATCTATGTACCTGCTAACTGTCTTCAACTTCTCTCCCGTATGCTATGCCTGCCTTGCACAGTGGACCTCTCTCATTTGCACTACCGTCATACCTGTTGACTTTCTTGTATTACTCCTATTTGCTCAGATATTCTCAAATTCTCATTTCCCATAATCACAGTCATACCATCCATGCACTCAAATGACCTACCTGCTAAGCACACTTTAATCTTTGACTATCCAGTAAAAAGATACTCATTGTACTTTTATATTTTAGATTATATTCGACTTTGACTGAATTGAAGTTTAAGGGATATAATTATTATTTAAATAATAACATGTTATTGTCAGTGACAATATTTCCTGTTCAGATACATTTCCTTATCAAACAAAGATATTTCTAAGTGACCCCATATATTTAAATGGTAGTGTATGTGACCTACCAAAAGAGCAGACAGAGAGATGGTGAAATGAAATTATAATAAGAAGGACAGATAGAGAAGTAAATAAAAGAAAAACGATTGAAGTGATACATCCATTACAAGAATATGATGACATTTTTGTCAGGTCATGTGGAGTACTTGCATGTGATGCCTGGTCACAAGCATGTCAAAATGTCAGAACCAACTGAAATCCAACTTCACCTCAATTACAAACTATAACTGGTATTTTGAGCACCATTGTTTGCTAACCATTTAGAGTAATACCATGTCTATATTATTATTTTGAGGGCACATGACTCTTTTCCTACCTGCCGTGAACAATCATATCTGTTGAGGTAAGACAGTTGAGTGAAGACAGAAATGGGACACTGTTTTGTTTGGGAACAGATTGCATCGGCATGTACAGTGAAGAAGGAAAGTATTTCATCCCCTGCTGATTTTGTACATTTGCCCACTGACAAAGACATGATCAGTCAATCATTTTAATGGTAGGTTTAGTTCCACAGTGAGAGACAGAATAATAACAAAACAATCCAGAATAACGCATTTTATATACACTGATTAGCATTTTATTTTAATAAGTATTTGATCCCCTGTCAATCAGCAAGATTTCTGGCTCCCAGGTGTTAGCATACAGTTAACAAACTGAGATTAGGAGCACGCTCTTAAAGGGAGTGCTCCTAATGTAACGTTCCGGTGAGGTTATAGGAAAGGAGGAATCCAGAGTCAGGAATGCAGGTGAGTTGTTTGTTCTTTTATTTAGCGAATAGCTCCACAACGAGTACAACACACGTATTGGTGTAACTTCATGAAATAACAAAATATGCATCGCAGTGCTATATTCTCAGTAGGAGAACAGTCCCTCAGGAGGCGATACATAACATGTAACAATACCCCACAAATACATGACCAAACACAGGAAGCCTATATACAATTACCAATGAGCGAACAGACACCAGGTGTGTGCAAATGACAAGACATGACAGTGTGATGATGAGGGGGCTGTGGCACTAGAAAGCCGGTGATGACGAATGGAGTGTGTGACATCTAATCTCAGCTTGTTAACTGTATTAAAGACACCTGTCCACAAAAGCAATTCATCAATCAGATTACAAACTCTCAACCATGGCCAAGCTTTCCAAGGATGTCAGGGACATGTCAGGGACAAGCAACTTGGTGACAACAGGTACAATGATTCACAAATGGAAGAAACACAAAATAACAATCAATCTCCTTCTGTCTGGGGCTCCATGCGAGATCTCACCTCATGGAGTTTCAATGACCATGAGAACGGTGAGAAATCAATCCAGAACTACACTGGATCTTGCTACACTTTGCTAAGGGGACAGGACAACTTCAATGCATTAAAGGAACTTTGGATGGGGCAATGTATCGTCAAACCTTGGGTAAGAACCTCCTTCCCTCAGCAAAGGCATTGAAAATGGGTCGTGGATGGGTATTCCAGTATGACAATGACCCAAATCACACGGACAAGGCAACAAAGGAGTGGCTCAAGAAGAAGCACATTAAGGTCCTGCAGTGGCCTAAGTCTCCAGACCTCAATCCCATAGAAAATCAGTGGAGGGAGCTGAAGTTCAAGTTGCCTAACGGCAAACTCGAAACCTTAATGACTTGGAGAGGATCAGCAAAGTGGAGTGGGACAAAATCCCTCCTGAGATATGTGCAAACCTGGTGGTCACATACAAGAAACGTCTGACCATTGTGAATGCCAACAAGGGTTTTGGCCTAAGTACTAAGTAATTTTCTGCAAACGGGACAAATCTTTTTTTCACTGAATAAAATTAATTAATTTATAAATGCGTTATTCTGGATTTCTTTGTTGTTATTTTGTCTCTTACTGTTGAAATAAACCTATCATCACATTCACTCACCGTGTCTTTGTCAGTAGGCAAATGTACAAAATCTGAAAGGGATTAAATACTTTCATCACTGTATGTTAAGATGTTCTTTTAGGAAAGCAAGAAGGTAAGTTTGCGTGTTGACCATATTGGACCCTGGCATTGCCCTGACTGACAATAATTGGGGAAATGATTCTTACCCTTGGGTTTCCAGTCTTCTTGAATTTCTGGCCAATGCACCGATAGGAGGACATGATAACAAAGGTCTGAACAGCCATGTTGAAAATTGCCATGGGAATCAGGTAGGACACATAGTTCCTATTCAGAAAATGGAAGAACACAAGATGTTCTAAAACAGGTGCAATTATGGAGCTAAAATATGTTTTACACAACAGAAGTAGGAAAAACAATAAAAATTGTGATGAGAATCTGAAACATGATGGACACTACAATTGTAGCCTTGAATAATATAGCACCACTGTGTAGCGCAATTGGTAAAGCCTGATGCTTTCAACATCACAGGTTGAGTATTCCCATGAAAGACTGCATCTGAAGTGTATACCCTCGCTACTGTAAGGCTTTCTGGATAATGGCTTCAGCTAAATGACTAAAATATAAAGATGTAGGTCTAAAGGGTTTAGCACTGCTGTCTGGCTTTTTGGTGGATATGTTTTCTCAATTTATATAATAATTTCTGTGTATATTGTGTCTATGTTTTTGCCTTGAGTGAAAATGTGTGTACTAAACACCTGTCTCCTTTGCTGTAGTCTAGGGTACAGCAGGTCCTGAGGGGTTCATAGTCATACTCTCCCCAGCCAATTAGGGGCATTGCGGACCAGAATGCGGCGAAGAGCCAGATGAAGATAGCCAGAATGATGGCACTGCTCCACTGCAGCTTTGTTCCTAAAGCAAAGCACAACCATACATTATTGAAATGTATTAACTTGTTCTTGACAAGGCCCAAAATCTAAATTTCCGCCTAAAAAGACCCACCCCAATCTAAATGAATAATGCTCTGGAACAGAACCATGTAGGAAGATATGATAAAGAGCATTCGAAAGAAACCAGTCATAATTTTGTGGAAGTGGTTAATTAATGGTCAATTAATTAACCCATAATATCTGGCATGAGCTAAAACTAAAAAAACAACATACGTTTTTTTGGTTTTGTATTTTTCTATGACTTTGAAAATGTATACCTCTGAATCTTGAATCACTTCAGATGTGTTCCCCTAGGTGGCAGCATCATAACAGGCTTTGTTCAGTGAGAGCTTTTTTCCATGCGGTCTAGTGAGTGATGTACATTGTAGGCAAATGTGAGCAAAGCCTATTGGAAAAAGAAGTCTTTACCTTCGATTTTGACGTCAGTTCTTCTGGAAAAACACAATTTCAAGCGAAACAGTGCTGCTTGAACGTTGAATACTTGACCGAATATGGATTATTATGGAATACTATGGGTAATAAACATGGATTTTATCAAACGGAACAATGCTAATAATATCCCTGGGACTATCGGAAAAAAAACGATCGACTTTGGCTGATGTGAGAAAGAATACTATCGTATATTATCATTATGGTTTAAAAATGTTTGCAACGATGTTGACGTCATCGTCCACCATTAGCAGTCCTTTCAATTGCAAATGAAACAATCTGTGTTTTAGCTATTTTAAATCGGAGAACGTTGTTATAAATGGGCGATTCTAACCTTTATGCAGAATGTAAGCATGCAGTATATTATAAAACGTCTGTTTTAGAATTTCGCAATGTTTGTGTAGAGGTTGTAGTGGTTGTATAGGGTACTGCATATCGGTCTCTAAACGTAAGTATGACATAGGCATACATTACGTGTACACTGCCATTCTCATAACTGGAATATCAGACAGAAATATGTGCGCTGTTACTTTAAGATAGTATGAAATAGTGATGTCATATTAGCTAATGTATATTACCGCTGCTACCTCTATCAAAACGTTGTAATCGTTAGAGGAGCCAAGCTGAGCAGAGCTCTCCGAAAGTTAACTGCAGGCCTGTATGAATAAATGGAATATAATTGAGCGCTTGACTTCTCAGAGTATTATTTAGAATTGATCATTCGGTGAACTACCCGAGAACCTGCGGAAGGGTTTTGATTTATCCGCAATAATGTACACGGAACAGACAACAGTGACAACTGTACTAGGATCCTTTCCATGATAAAAAAACAAACCTTCACAACATACAGCCAAGTGACGAACACTCTCCGGAAGGTCAATCTCTTCCATAAATAGAATACTCAATGAGAGCAAATACAGTGTTCTCCACAAGGTGGAAACCACTCATAATCCTCCAGAATAAAACAATCCAGAATAGCCAAATTATATCTAAAAAAGACATGAGCATGCATGACTTACAATGGCACTGGATCACTAATGTTTATTGATGATGTGACTGAAGACAGAAGCAGACAGATTAATTCTGAAATGTATAGGGATATATATTGCCTGCGCATCCACATCGCCTGATTCTCCTCACTTCAGTGCGCACTTTACTATTCACATATCCAGAGAAGCTAGAGCCGGCAAAGATCGCGTCAGATGTGTGGAAACATTTCACATTATCAGATGATAAAAAATACTCTAATAATTGCCAAATATCAACTAGAAATTGGTATACCATGGAGGCACAACACGTTTGTTGAATCATATCAAACATGTAAGTATATTGGTTCTTATCAGTATCGCTCGGTAATTAGGCTTTCACGTTATGTTAGACTTATTAGCATCAGGTTCGTTTGGTAGCATAATAATTAATATTATATGATAGGTGAGGTGCATCCCAAGACATTGTAACAATCAAACTCAAAAACAACCCAAAGGACACTGCAATTTTTTAACTCGGGAGAATTAGGGAGAAGAGAGAAACAGAATTCATAGTGATGTATTAGTTGCAGTGCATTTCTTTCTTTGGAGAAGATACTGATTACTGATTTTTATTTTTTATATTGAATCGCTTTCATTTTCTAACTTTGAAATAGCTATCTATAGGCATCGTATATTTTTTTTTTGTTTGATAATTATTGATTTATCACCCAGCCCTAGGCTTATATTACGTTTATAAATATATATATATTATATATAAGAGTTGGCCTAAGATCAACACAGTAATTTTCTTTCACTAATTGGTTGAAATGCAACAAATAAACAGTTTCCCATTGATCAATAGTTGGACAAAGGAATAAAAGACTGTTTATGATGGTGGTAATTTTATCCCTCTTATTGCTCTGACAGTTTAATTAGAAGATGTATCAGTGTGAGTGTTTTCTACAGATTATCTGTTTTAGGGCTGAGTAGATTGCTGACATCTAACAGACAAATGAACTCTAAAGGTCAGATGGCTGTTAGGATGATGTGAAGCTTCAAGTACAGCTGCACACCAAGACTAGTTGGCCCTGTCTACAGTTTTTTGTTTGTGGACTTATTTGACTGTGTATGAAGATGTATGGCACCCAGGAGACCTACACAACTCATGTTACTTACTTGTGCAATATTGGTGGTATCTGTCCCATGCGATGGCAGCAATGAAGTGTATGCTGGCAAGAGCTGTCAGAAAACCCTGGAAGCCGTGAGTCTGGCATCCATCAGACCCATATGGCCAGTACCTGTTCAATAAAAAAAAAGAAATAAGAGACTATATGAATCGATATTTTGGTGGTTGCATTCGCTTCACCGCACCGTTGTGACGAAAAGAGAGCTGAGCCAAAAGGCAAAGCTCTCGATCTACCGGTCAATCTTTGTTCCTACCCTCACCTATGGTCATGAAAGCTGGGTCATGACCGAAAGAACGAGATCGCGGGTACAAGCGGCCGAAATGGGTTTTCTCAGAAAGGTGGCTGGCCTCTCCCTTAGGGATAGGGTGAGAAGCTCAGTCATCCGAGAGGAACTCGGAGTAGAGCCGCTGCTCCTTTGCATAGAAAGGAGCCAGTTGAGGTGGTTCGGGCATCTTGTACGAATGCCACTTGGGCGCCTCCCTAGAGAGGTGTTCCAGGCACGTCCAGCTGGGAGGAGACCTCGGGGAAGACCCAGGACTAGGTGGAGAGATTATATCTCCACACTGGCCTGGGAACGCCTCGGGATTCCCCAGTCAGAGCTGGCTAATGTTGCCCGGGAAAGGGAAGTTTGGGGTCCCCTGCTAGAGCTGCTACCCCCGCGACCCGACCCCGGATAAGCGGTTGAAGATGAGTGAGATGAGTGATTTTGGTGGAAATCACTACATGTCACACTTGTAATTAGGTAGGGCCCTGGTACTTGGATTTTGAATCTTTGTGCTATGTTTACCAGCAATCCTAAGCAAGGAGTTAAAAATCAAACTGTTATTGAGCACATCTGGTGAAATTACATAAAAGTTCAACAGTCTGAGAAACTCAGATTTTTTTTAAAGCACAGATTGATAATTAGGTTGACTCTGAAAATAGTGTATTAACCGTGTTTTAGTACTATGTATTTTAGCCGCATCTGACTCAACAGATACTGTTATTCTTTGGGACTTTCATTAGTAGACAATATCACAGCCTTCTTTGACATACCAAATCTATTTCTTAGGGATAACCTACATCCAAACAGGTTTGGCATCAGAATCCTTCATTTAAATATGTCTCTCACTTTAGCCTCCAGTAAAGTTTTAGAAGTTTTGCTGTTGTTTGTTGCACTTATTGTAAAGCGTCTTTGGGTCCCAGAAAAGCAGTATATAAATCCTATGCATTATTATTAATAATATTAGCTGCTTTAGGTTATGTATTCTCAAGGGCAATAGTCAGGATTCCATACTTGTCCATCAGGACAGCTTCTCTGCTAGCTATCACAAAAAACAATTGTAGTCCCAGCCCCAAAAGCTGTTGAGAATACACCAGGGGCCTCATTTATAAAACTTTGCGTACGATTTGCGTCAAAAGTGGCGTACGGACGAAACGTAGGATGTGCGTACGGACAAAAATATTGGGATTTATTAAACCGTGTGCACGCACGTCCTACGCCGTTTTTGCTTAATAAATCACAATGAACTCTAAATGTGGCGCAGCTTTTGCGGCTTCATGTCACACCCATATTTTCCCATAAATAGTCAAAGAAACGCCCTAAATTAATATTCATTGATTGAAACGTCATGACAAACTAGGAGGAAAACCGGAAAAGTAACGTTATTCAATGTGAAGTTTCCTGTTGGAGAGGTGGGAAAGAGGAGAACATGTTTTTTGTAGGGCACATTGTGGGCATCACTAATGCCAAAATGCTGATTTATTAGCACAATGTTGCTGATAATGTGACACAAATTAATTGGACGTTGATCGAATGAAAATGTTGTTGATATATAAAAGCATTTTTATTCTCACTCGGTGCACCGATTATACATTTGGAAAACGGACATTGATGCTGATTGCGCTTTTTTGTTTGCCTGTTCACCCGCAGTGAAACTTTATGTAATGTTGAGACAAACCTATTATACCTACTAACACTGATATAACCCGGTAACGGTTCATTATACTAACACGTCTGACATAACCAGTGTTGTGCCTGAACGCGTTCATTGAACGATAGTTCATGAACGCGTTCATATTTTGGGCGAACGTGAACTGAACGTACTGCTTTACTGGCTGATGAACGTTCCTGTGAACTCGTTCATTCTGGTGTCTTTGAACGGCACGTTCTCTTAGTTTACCCTCGTTTAATATGATGCCAGATTTCTATAGTGCCTTCTTTGCGCAAACCCGGCAACAACAGGTATTAATATGTATCGGAAAAAACACCCAATCTGGCAACATCAGCCACTAGTGTCGCACCGCCGCATCATCATTAAAATAAAAACCAAAAGTATCTATGAGCGACAAAGGAGCAAGGAGGCGTCGAATTGTACTTTTAATGAGTTTTATGACACGGTCGGTGAGGATTGTACTTTGCCCGCCGGGTTTTAAAAATAAAATCCGCACATCAATATCATCCAAAGCAACCTGAAACGGCATATTGAATTAAAGTACAATCAACGACAAAAACCAAAGACAGATCCTCGACCCAATCAACCTAGATCCCGATAGTTTCCTACAGTATAGCGGCTCCGTTGTCATCTCCCAGCCGCAGCTGGACAACTTGGTGGTGCAGTATATTGTCGGAGACCTACAGCCTTTGAGTAAAGTGGAAAGCCCAGCTTTCGTTAACTTAATTAAGGGGTTGCAGCCATCCAAAAACGTGCCATCAAGAAAGAAGGTACAGACACTGTTAAACCCACAACACTGTTAAACCCATAAAACACAACACTGCCCTGCCCTCAAGCGCTCCAGTAGAGAGGCTCCTCAGCATCGGTGGTCTAATATTCAGGAATAAAAAGTGATTACATTACAATATTATTATTGGTAATAATTACAGTAAATACCCAGTCTCAATCAATAGTTATTGGTGATATTATTATAGTTCTGGGTTTCAATATAAACATGTCCAATTATTTCAGTGATTGCCTCAGCTCACAATTGCTTTAATAGATATTACTGTGATCATTTTTGCCATGATAATCATGATGTTAACATTTCTTGTTCTTCATGTCTGTGGTTCTATATGGGCTCTGGCAATAATATGGAAAAAAACTATAAATGAACTAGTTCAAAATTTGAACTATGAACTATGAACTGAACTAGTTCATTTTAAAATGTGTGAACTGAACTTTGAACTAGTTCATGTAGAAAGTGAACTTTCCCAACACTGGACATAACCCTGGATTACCTATACTAAGTGGACAATAAAGTGGACAATAAAGACTATATATCTATATGTATATCCATCTCCCCATCTAGATCTATCTATATATATATCCATCTATCTATCTTTCCATCTATCCGCTCCGTCAGGCGAGACATCGACAAGAATATCATTTTTATACACGATTTAATTATGTTCGCCGTATTAGGCCTAATTGTGAGGATGAATTGCACAACATGACAATATAATTACAAAACATATTTGAGTTATTTTTTGGAAATCGTGTAGGCTGTTAATTGTAAGAATGGTTTTGTAAATTCTTCATATTATTAATGGCAGGTCATATTTTGATTTATTTTACACAATGTTCTGCATTTTCACACAGTTTCATGCATTTCATCCATCTGCCGACGATGTCGCCATATCTCATTTCATCCGTTTCTGTGCGTACACATGGGTCCCAGCTTGCGTGGAGGACCGCACATTTTCACGTCAAGTTTGCTTTTTATAAATCCCAACTATTGCGTAGAGAGAGCCGTACTCATTATTTTGTGCGTACGCAGCATTTATAAATGAGGCCCCAGGACACCACCCGGTCGATTTCCCTGTGAAGGATGTCTTGTTTCCATCAGAGATTAGACCAATGAGGGTGTTGTAGTGCAGTTAATGGTGTACAGAGAGAAGAAAAGAAGGGACAGGATGCAACAGGATGCTTTTTAACAAGCTCACTTGTATGTTTCTTAACATAAAGGTCATTGTCAATTCAAATGTCAAAGTATTTATATGAAGGGACCCGTTCAATTGAGGAACCATCCAAAGAGTGAAGCTGTAAATCTGGTGTGGTCATCTGACGCGATTTTAAAAACAACATGCCTTTGGTTTTGCTAGTATAAGCTTTACTTTTTTAAGTTTAAGCTACCTGAACAATATTAAAATCAGACTGTAAACTGGCGAAAAGCAGCATTGCTTGCATAAATGTAGATAATAAAAAGAACAGGTTCTAGGATGGATCCTTGAGGAACACCTCTGTTTATGTCAAGACTATCCGCCCTAACACCATCCAGCACAATAGTTTGCGTTGTGTCTATAAGATAGTTATGAAACCAAGAACATGCAGTAGGACAAAGGCCTATTAATGACAATTTCTTCAACATGATACCATGGTGAAC
The DNA here is from genome assembly GCA_029465975.1 of Dallia pectoralis. Lineage (NCBI taxonomy): Eukaryota > Metazoa > Chordata > Actinopteri > Esociformes > Umbridae > Dallia > Dallia pectoralis. Next base: position 24,738,256 of record CM055730.1, read on the forward strand.
TGTATCAAAGGCCTTAATTGCAAGAGATTTAGACATTGACTGGGAAAGTAATGAGTATGTTTCTTTAGAGAGTTTGGTGTCAAATTGAATCTAAAGCAGTTAATAAAAAACGGACACATCTAAATCTTAAGGACCTCTCATATTCCACCACTACAGACTATATGAACACCCCAGACAATATGTTTCATATGTGTGGTGTTTGCTTTAGATATTATTGATCACTGTCCTACTGTATGTAGCAGGGATGTGTGCATACCGAAATCTAAACCTTGTCTTATCAATGTTTTTAGGCTGTTTATCACCAGAAGCGCCAGCAGTGGGTCATTTGACCAAAAGGCATTTAAAAATAGAAAATGTGCGGCACTCTATAATCTTACAGAAAGCTAATTTACAAATGCTCTTAGATATGCATGCTTTATCCACACATCATTTTTGTCTGTTTAAAAAATCACTGAAAAATCTAATTTAATGCTATTTTTGTAGAAGTAGACAGCTCCACCAGATCTTAAAACCAAAAAAACTAGACCGATTTGCATGAAACCAAATAGCTAAGTTTTCGAATAGCCTCAGATCACCTAGATCAAATTCCAAGTGTCCCAGTAAAAAACAATCAGAGTTATGAGCAAAAGCCATTGACCTGAATTTTCAGTTTACATTTCTTCAAGAAAACGAGATGATATATACTTTAGGCTGTGTATTTGTTTGGTATTTTTATATGTTAGCAAGTATTACACAACTCTGGTTTCTCTAATTGTGCTTCAGCGTTGTGCTGTTTTCTGTTCTATTTCCACATTTGTTTTTGGTTTAAACCAAATTAATTTACTTATGAATAACATACATTTCTCACCATATGTGCGTCATCTGAATGAAATACTGTAAAAAAGACCTTTCCAACAGTAACAGACCTGACTATGTGGGATAATGGCTTCATATAGAGTTTTCTGGGCCATATATGGCCATATATAGCGTTTTCTGGGCCAAAATGAGAGAGTTATGTCACGGTCGCGAGTTGGGGGTGCTGGAAGCAGGTGCAAGTATCAACGGAAACAGACGGAAGGGCGCAGGGATAGGACTAAATAAGAGTTTATTGAAAATAACTACTAAACAAAAAACTACACACACTAGTGCTGAAAACAAACAACGGCACATGGGCCAAAAACACAACACTGAACTGAATAAAACACTCGGAACAGGTACCGGGAAAATTAATATACAAGAGACAGCCTTATTTGGAGACCAAAACAAGAAACAATGGACCAACAAACACAAGAGACACTGGGGAGACTATATACAGGCATAACGAGGACTAACAGACAACAGGGGTCCGTTCTCCGTACGTCGCTTAATACATCCGAGATCAAATGAGACATCCAAGATGACATCATCCGGCTAATTCGGTTCTCTGAACACATCTGCTGTTTACGATGAGTATACCTGGGGCCAGTCTCAGAAAGGAGGTTTAGTGAAAACTCTGAGTTTGTTTACCCTGAGATAAGGCAAACTCTTTGTTTTCTGTTTCAGAAAGGGAGGTAACTTAACCTCAGATTCAGTTACTATGGTAACTGAGTCTGTGTACCTAACCTGGTCGGGAGCAGTTTTTCTTCAATAAACCTGGAGTTTCTCTCAGTCACCTCCCTCCTCCCTCCACTCCTTGTTCAGCATTGTTATATGTCACGGTAAATTAGAGGTGAGTGTGTGTTTCCACGTATTGTAATTAGTTGTCGTCTGTATGAGTGTTTTAAGTCGCTGTATGCGCACCTTTGATTTCAGTCAACTAGTACGTGTTTTGTCGCCGTTTACGGTTTGTTTTGATTTACTTCGCTTAATAAACCCTGTGAATCGGATTACCTGGCTCTGCAAATGGCTTGCTACACCACAATTCGCCGCAGTATCTGTGACAGAATGCTGAACCCTAAAGATAGCCAGCCGAGCGGTGAGTGGATTCCTCGGGGGGGCAAGCTATAGCGCCCCGAGAGAGGAAGCTCACCGTCGCCCCACGGAGCAGTGGGACTGGTCTAAGCCGGAGACGCCCGACGATATGATATTGGATATGAGCCACCAATGCAGCTATCAGGGCTGATTACATCGGGTCCGCGGCCCTTCACGGAGGAAGGCAAGAGGGCACCCCGACAGCTTCCCAAAGAAGTTTTTGGGGGGGAGCTAAGGAGGTGTTCCGGGGGGACCGCGGAGAGAACACCCACGGTCCTGGTGCTGCATGACCAGCCACCCACTGCTCCGGGGCTGCAGACAGGGGGAGTAAAACCCCTTGAGCTACAGCCACAACCCCAGCCGAGGGAAGACCCTTTTCTGCCACCTACATCAGGGACAGAAAAACCCCCGGAGGGGTTGGATGAACAGCCCCCGGCGGTAATTAGGACGTGGTGGAGGGCATGGCTGGAGTTACAGGAGACAGCGCCCGAGATGACCGCCGCCGCCACGCCAGCGCCCAAGATGACTGCCGCCGCCACACCAGCGCCCAAGATGGCCGCCACGCCAGCGCCCGAGATGGCCGCCGCCGTCACGCCAGCGCCCAAGATGGATGCAGCTACGCCAGTGGCCGTGATGGCAGTTGCCAAGCCAGCGCCCGTGATGGTCACACCACAAGGCTCACGGTGGCCGCCGCCACGACGCCCACGATGGCCGCCGCCACGACGCCCGCAATGGCCACCGCCACGACGCCCGCGAAGGCCACCGCCACGACGCCCGCCATGGCCGCCGCGATTACCTGGCTCTGCAAATGGGTTGCTACACCACACTTCGCCGCAGTATCTGTGACATAAATGAAATAGATTATAGCGTCAATACCATTCTACCAGTTTTTACTGGTAATAACACTTGTGATAAAATATGAGCATGGGTGTGCATTTCAGGCATGTGTGTAGTTTCTTCTAACAGTGTCAAAAAAATAATTTCCCAACTGGGAATTAATAAAAGGTATAAATAAAAATTGTGTAAATTAAAAATCAAATGAAAACACTATATTGGAACTTACGCGTTGACCCGAGCAGCAATTTTTCTAAATAAGTGTTCATAGTCGCTGTAAGCCTGTCATAGTCGCTGTAAGCCTGTATCAGTATTTCAAGCTCTATTGGGGTGATGTATGCGGTAGTAATGCTGGTTGCCATGGTGAATCATAGAATCGCGGCTCCATTCATGCTGCCTTTTTATAGCGGCGGTGCACGCGCGTAACTCTGAGTGAACCTACACTGGGTTGATTGAACCAACTCAATACAGCTGTCCTGAAACCGAAAACTCAGTTTTCCATCTTAGGGTAAATCAACTCCGAGGTCAGGGTTAGATTTAGAGTTTGTTAAACCTCCTTTTTGAAATGGACCCCTGGACTGACAGGCACGATACACTAGGCATTTGGATTTTCGCGTGGCTATGCCTGGATCGCTTTTGGCTGGATGCTTGTGGGCGTGTATGTTTTTTTTTTTGCGACGCAGAAAGTTTACACTTTTTACACTATTCCAATGCACACTTTTGCTAAGAATTAGGTTGATGAAAATAGACTAGATTAATCATAATTCAACATTTTCTATAAGCAGGGTGAAAAAGTAGTTTCAGTAGTTGTTACTAAGATTGTTTGTGTCATGACAACGTATTATGTTTGCTCAATATGCATTTTTATTTGAGCATTCTTGACAAAGGAATCATATTACATATTTGTGGAAGGAATAATTGCATATAAATTGATTTACACAAAAAGATCTCCATTTCAAACATGGATAACGAGAGAAAGAGACTTGTTGCATTATCATTGCTGCTTCATCGCAGGGTGTTGCACAGACAGCACCGTTCCATTTGGGTGAACCCTATTATTTTGAAGTGCCTAGTGTATCGTGCCCGTGAGTCATCTGAGATAAATGCGCATCCACTCGTTCGTTGAAAAGGCGACATGTATCAATAGTAGAAACCTTGATCAGTGACACTCCTATTGGCTACTCATCATGGCCAAAGATCACGCCCACTTTTTCTCCAGATCAGAACAAGAGATATTGATGGAAGGTTATGCGAAAATTTAATGTTTATTTAAAACGCATGGGAACACCGCAAAGTCTGCACAAGCCAGGAGAGGGCTGGCAAAACGTAGCAGACAAATTAAATGTGTTAGTGGTCATCATGTTATGGTTCTATCAATTGTTACGGTATTGTATTTTAATAATGTCATAATTTGTCGTATTTTCTTAATGTCAGAGCCACCACAGGACAGTACATTTCTTCCACAATTCCCACTGCGTAAAATACGATTTCTGCCCATGTTAATTCATACAAACTCCAACACACACACATTGGGGGATTACTCATGGACCGACTAGAACATGGGAACAAGTACAAGAACATTCTACTAAATGGTAGTCTTTACTACTTGTATTGTTCATGGTCACCTAAGTCTCTTTAAAAACACAGTTAAATGCATGTGTTTGTCTGTTCATAACAGCAATCAAGAATCAGAAGTCAGAATCAGAAAAGTGTTTAATCGCCATGAATGTGTGAAAAGACAAGGAATTTACTTTGGCAGGATGGTGCGTACATAAAACATATGAATAGAACAATATAAATTATACTAAGGGGCTGAGGGGGTATATGGATAAGTAATACACAAAATGCTATACCAAAATACAGATAAGTAAATTAATTTACCAAACTGTAAAGTTATTTGTTGCTGCATTAAATTAAGTAGACCTATAATCCAAATGACTGGTACAGTAATTTAAACTGTTAAACATTGAGTAATGATAAATTGCTTTGACTTGTGAAAGTCAAAACTGTGTATGATTGTAAAAATATGACCACACTTTTCCCCACGTTTTCTGCATTTCCAATAGTGTAAAGGAACGAGCCCCTGCAAATAAGATTATAATATGCAAACGGTTTGTGCCGTTATTAAAGCCTTGAGATGTATCGGTTTTCCCGTGAGGGTGTCAATTACATAATTAATTTATATCGGTGTATCGGTTATAACAAATGTGAGTAGAGTTTCGCTCTGAGATAAAAGGTCTTGTCTATCTCGCAATACGGAATTATTATTATTATTTATTTATTAATTATTAAAGGGTCTTGTCTATCTCTTAATACGGAATTATTTTGAAAAAACTCAGCGAATTCTTCTCGTATAAACAGGCAGGACATGGCTGTGAATAACTTCCCACGTCACCTCCGCTTATAAAGCAGCCATCTAATCGTGTTTACATGAAATAAGCCTGCTCCGGAACAGGTTCAAGCTTACGCACCTGTTACTATGACTACAAGTACAGGATGAGCTTCGGAGAACCGAACTTACCCGGATTATCGACAACAATCAAATCCGGCTAACTGAGTTAGCGACGTACGGAGAACGGACCCAAGGTGAGCAAAGGCAGGAAAATTTGTAACAAAGATAAATACATGAACAACCACCAGGGGGAGACAGAAACAAGCACACAAAACAGGAACCCAAACATTAACTCTTACAGGACCCCCCTTCAAGGCTCGGCTCCTGAAGCGGCAAAACACAAACAAACATAACCCAAAAGCAGAGGCCCGAACGGGCGGATGCGGGTCAGGAGGCCTACCGGCTGAGGCGGAGCAGGCGACTGGACCGGCGAAAGCACTGTATCAGGGACTGGTGCCAGGGCCTTGACCGGGACAGGGATGGGACAGGGATGGGCTCAGGGACAGGGATGGGCTCAGGGACGGGCTCAGAGACAGGAGGACCGGACGGGCGGATGCAGGTCAGTAGGCCGGACGAGCGGATGCAGGTCAGGAGGCTGGACTGGCTGAGGAGGAGCAGAGGCCCAAACGGGCGGATGCGGGTCAGGCCGGCTGAGCCGGAGCAGAGGCCCGGACAGGCGGATGCGTGTCAGGGGGCCAGACCGGCTGAGGCGGAGCAGAGGCCTGGACGGGCGGATGTGGGTCAGGAGGTTGGACCGGCTGAGGCGGAGCAGGTGACTGGACCGTCGAATGCACTGTGACGGGGACTGGGGCCAGGGCCTTGACCGGGACGGGCTCAGGGACAGGGACGGGCTCAGAGACAGGGACTGTATCCTGGACCGAAAAAGATGTGGCGCACGGAGGAAAAGCTGTGAAACCAGGAAGATCAGGGCCTCCGGCTGAAGCCCCCCTCGATGGGCTTGGCAAGCGAAGAATTCGCTGTAGAGACTTGTCTCCCCATCCGGGGTAACCAAAGCTTCTCTCATCCAGGTCAGGTAATCAATGAAGACCCCTCGGTCTTCCCGTAATGCCGTGGAGGACTGAGCCGAGACAGGTCTATTTGCTGGCGGATTGGCGGACATTTTTCGCGGCGGACTGACAGCCATCTTGGGCGGCAGAGCAGCAGCCAAGGTAAGGCAGGTATCAGCTGGAGGGTGAAGGGATCCCAGCTGAATTCCCCCCCCAGGCAATTCTCTTCTCCAGACTCGTCCTCAGGCTCAGAGTCATCTGTGCAGTACGGCTTTATGCACAGATGCATGAACCTTTCATCTGGGGTTTTGAGCCGTAGTCCAGGCCCATGACAAGCGGAAAACCCCACACACACTTGTTGTGGCTTGCTGCTTCCATTAAGGCTGAAGCAATGCTGAGATTTGTCACCGGGAACGTCTCTAAATGCCCCATTCAGACAGATTTTATGTGATGTTTACATTTAAAAAATTATCCGTACATATCTATGTCAGTTCCAGCTATTTTCAGCACTCCAATATTAATATTACATTTATTATAAATATTTGTGCAATTATTAAATGACACAATTAGGCCATTTTTATTCATTTGCAAGGAGGCTTTAACATTTTGGTTTCACTTCATGCGCCACCATGATTTTACAAAACCCTGTCCTTCTGATGCAAAGATGAACAAGATGCGCTATCTACTGGTCATTGTGTGTTATTTCTAAATGATTTGCAATTGAATGATATTACATGTCTCACATAATGATATTACCTGTCTCACATCTTTAGTTGATCCTGAACTGTCCCAGCATAGAATCTGAAGCATCTTCAATGATACTGTCAATAAGTATGTTCCTTTAAAAACCATCAGAGTTAAAAGTAATCCAACCCATGGTTTACGCAGGAGCTAGCTGCTGCTATTCATGAAAGGGATGTTGCCTGGACCAGAGCTCAATTTACAGGCTATTATTCAGGATGCAAAGAGATCATTGTGTAAAACTTATAACAAAAATTATAATCTGATTATTTTGTCAACACCTTATCTGATTGTTCAGGAAACCCAGCCAAGTTTTGGAAAATGATTAAATCGCTAAACTTAAATCGCTGTAACTCTAAATATCGGCCACATCAAATTAATTCAGTCTCTCGCATCATCACATATATAAAAAAGAGATAATAGATGATTTTAATCCTCATTTTATTTACACAAAATATATCTTTGATTCAATAGCTAGGTCATCAGAATATAGTGTGGCCTGGATTCAGTTGAAGAAAAGAAAATCTGTTGGCTGATACTAGGAATGTGGGGTCCGGGTTTACTTTCAGACAACTCTATTGTCTCAATAACCAACAAACTAGTGACACTCCCTAGAACATTAAATATAGCTAATTCACCCCAGACTTGAGCATAAGCGAAACAGGAACAAAACAGGTGCTCACCCTAAGGCACCGTGTAGAACACAGTGCACCACATACATGGCATAACCCCACCCTAACGGCCTGGCTCACAGACGAGAAGACGCCAAAGAAGGTGGTTCAGCAGGGGGTCTCTCAGCAGTGGCCCCTGTTTGCTCTGCCACCGCCAAGGACAGAAAAACAAAAAATACCTCTGAGGCGAAGTATGTGGCGGGGGAGACCCCTGGCTGAGCCACCTCCTTGGCCGTCTCCCGCCCTTCTCATCTGTGAATTTTTCCTGGCCTGTCTGGGAGCCAGACCAATAGGGTGGGGTTATGTCACGTAATTGTGTGTTCTACACGGTGGCTTTAGGGTGATGCACTTGTGTTGGTCTTGTTGTGCTAATGCTCATGGCTGGGGGGAATTAGCAATAAGGTGGGTATTTAAGGTTCTAGGGAGTGTCACTGGGTGTCGGTTATTATTATTATTATTAGTCACAGATGCATGTAGGTGAGTGTTGTTGTCTTGTTAACTGTCTTTGTATCTTAGTAAGTCGCTGTCTGCGCAATATGATTTCATTCTCAGTTGTAGTTTTTTCCATTCATTGGTTGGTGTTTGCTTTATAATTTGAATAAACACTCTGAACGTATATATTGAATCTGCAAGTGGCTCTTCTCCGCACTACACATTGGACAAACCGTGACACCTCTACAATTATCGGCCCATTTCAAGGTTACCTTGTCTAGCAACACTTCGTTAATCATTGATGAATGTGCAACTTTACTCTGTTTCCTGGCCGCGAAATTGATTTTAAATGCAAATCTATATGGTTTTAGACCTCATCATAGAACTGTTACTGCCTCTACACTAGTTATGAATGATCTTGTAAATGCTCTGGATGCTAAATGAACTTGTGCTGCATTGTTCATTGACTTCTTTAAGACTTAAGTGAGTTTAACTAGCAGACATGCATTACTTTGCATTACTAAAAAATCCAAGACGGCAGACTTAATGTTTTTTGTTTTTTATTCCTCATGAGAAATGAAGCATTTGTACATTGTATGGCCTGTATGTTTTTTTTTTACAATTTTGGACATCCAAGGTGTAAATGCCATCACCATGGAAATGGAAATATTGTGGTGTGGCCAGTAGTGCCACATATGGGCAAATGTTGGCCATTTCATGTCTGGGAGTCCAAATTAGAAAAAAAGCTACCAAGGACATCTTGAATAATAGGCCAGTTTTATGGAGTAGGAGAATAAAACAGGAATGCTATCATAATCAATAGATATATAGGAATCCTAATAATATGGCTACAATATTTTTTACTATTTCAGTTAAAGTGGGATTGAATACCTAACCACTTAAAACCTGATCTGGCTCGTTGCTGCCTGTATTGATCGCCTAACTTGAGAACCGATTTCAATCAAACAAGCTAAGTTGATTTTTAAGCGTTGAGCCTTTATTTTGAAGGTTGAACAGCCTTTCTCCATCATGTGAATTTGCCTCAAAGAGAATGAATTGGGGTAGCATAGTGTGCCATGCGCCTGGCTGATGTTAGTTACACATGGTAATGAAAATCAGAAATCAAGTAAACAAAGTTGGAATATATTTTTCGAAGATATCCATGCCACAAAATTTGTTGTGGGGAGAACAATTATTGTCACTAGCATTCCAGCATAAAATTGCAATGTGTAACAGCTATCGATGAGAAATATCGCTAACTTTGCAAATACAATAGCATTGGTTGATAACAGCATTGCAAATGCTGCTTAAAATGTTTGCATATTGATAACAATATCCTTTGTGATTGATACAGATAAAAGTTTTTTTTTTGCATTATCCAGAAGGACACATGACTTTGCTACATAATGCACCAGTGACCAAAGGTCAAAATTTTATCTTAAGAGAGACTTACTGAACTTTCCATATGTTTTCGGGGTCTTCTTTGGAACTTACTTGACCATCCAAATGCATTAAGGGTAATACAGTAAATAGCCACTGTCTGTCTGTTACCCAGGAAGGACATTAGGGAAATAGAGTTTATTGTGTGAAAAATGATTGTATTATTATTATTGTATATTTGTTGAAATCATTATAGACATCAACACAATTACGGCTAAGTATAGAATTCATGCTTTTATATACTTTTATAACATTTTTGGAATATTTTTGTACTTAAATTTAAAGCCAGGACACTACACAGGGAGGACAGTTTGATACTTTTGAGCTCAATATCTCCTTACATTTTATTATTATTATTTATTATTGAATACTCATATGAGTAAGGAAGAAGGCAGGTGTTGGGTAACATGATGTAGTGTTTTAAAATGTTTGTATATTTTTTACATTATAAATACGGTCTGCCCAACACAATTGACATGACACTTCTTTGACCAAAGTAAAAAATAAATAAGCGGATTAAATCAATTCGTCAAGGCTTTGCAACATCACTCACCTCAGGAAACTGGAGAAGGCAGCAATGGTTGCGTTTGCAGAGATTCCCATATCAGCTAATGCCAAACTAAACACAAGAAAATTGCTTGGCGTTCTAATTTCTCTTATTTTGAAGAAAGCAGCAACTGTCACAGCATTCAGAAGAAATCCCAGCAGACCTGAATGTTGACATAGAACATAACACGCTAAGCAGTCGCAGTGCGCCTAGCCCAGGGCACTTAGTTAAGCAGCCAGAAATGTAAGAGCCATAGTCTCCGGTGCCAAAGCATTTCTCCTTTAATTCTATCATTTAACACATCTTACCCTCCACGAGCAGACAAGATCCTAAAGAGAACACATCGAAGTCCGAGAAGCCATCCGGTAAAGGATAGGAAGACACCATATTTCAAGTGATTTTCTTAACACAAATAAAAGCAGTAATCATAGACCTACCCAAACACTGTCCGCTCGCTTTATGAACAAAATCCGATTTTAAATGCGCATTCCATTTGAAATTGCATTCATGTAATTATGTAAAGCTCCCCCTCTGTAGTCCCAATCCGCTCAAGAATGTTTTAATGAACATACCAGCAGCTCAACCACGTATTTGCCAACTCGAATGTGCTCAATTAGTTAAACAAGAAGCCTTTGTGTCAGGAGACGTGTTATTAGAGTTTAGAGCTGTAGGGCTCTGTGTTTTTCCACAGTTGTCCCTGAAAGGATGTCAACCAGTCATAAAAAATGTTAGTTGGCTTTTATTTTGTCTCTGTATAAGAAACTTATTTTGGGCTGGAGAGATCATGTCTATGTAGCTTTTCTGACAAAGTAATGGAAAGTTATTTGAATTGATACTGAAAGTGCCTTATGTGTTAGTTTGCCCAAAAGCGACTTCTACAAAATATACAACATTTCCAATAAAATGTAGGAAAAAAACTTTTTATTACAGATTTCCATGTTTTTATCACAAAGATAGACAAAAAGTATTTAATTATTTTAATTGTTTGGGAAAACAATGAACCCTTGTTTAATTTTTTTAAAACAAAAATATTACTGTGTTTTCTAGACCAGTCTGTGGGTGTCAGAGAGAAAAATCCAAACTGCATCCTTGTTCCAGAAACTGCACTGCATATAGAACATATTCTAATTGTATTTTTGCTACAACTGGATGAGGGTGATTACCGTTATCTTTTCCAACATTGATTGCCATGTGGTCCTATTATTGAAATATATGAATTCAGGAAAAATAACAGAAAATGCCATAGAAGATCAAAAATACAGAATGATGTTATTAATATATCCACCCAATGCCTAAAAAGCTACAAATACTAATCTTAAACCATATTTATTAAGATCTCTATTCTGGACAACAGAGGAAATGCCCTTATAAACAGAAGATCTTTGTTCTCCAAGCAATACCTATTGTTATACAAACAGGACTTATTTTTATACATGCAGGACTCCTAAGCTTAGCTTTTGGTTGATAGCATGGATTGTTGGTGTCATGGTCATGGCAATTATCAGTGACAAGACATCCGCCACTGATGACTATAAGTTTCTATATGTCTGAATGGAAAATGTCGGTAACCAATGTTTTTCCATAGCTCTCCGCTTTCGATTCATTAGTACCACAAACGATTTCAAATTTACAGATGTGATATTATTTTTTTTCTCATCGGACACCCTCTCAACAAATAGAAAGCAAAAAACACATTCTGGTAAAGCTTTTATCGCCTGGTTATCCAGATTATAGTGAGAATTTCTATCCTGCTCCTAGCACTGAGTGTGAATCCAGTGAACCGACCAGGTGAAATTATCAAAATGAATCACACCTGTTATGGGGAGGTCATTATAAGCAGGGAAAGAGTCTGGTTAGTATTAAAGGAAAGATGATTGAATAAAAATACTGAATCAGAAATAGTTTTATTGACAAGCAAGTGTACAACCAACAAGGAATTTGTTCTGGCCTTTTATTGCAATGATTGTATGCAGAATAAACAAATACAAACAACTACCATAAAATACAAAAAAACATGTGTTATGTAAATACGTAAAGTGCAAATGTCCAGTGGGCATTCTGTTTGAATGAGTGACGGGCACGATACACTAGGCATTTGGATTTTCGCTTGTCTACGCCTGGAACGCTTGTCGCTGGTCGCTTGTGGGCGTGTATGTGGGCGTGTATGTTTTTTTTGTTGCGACGCAGAAAGTTTACACTTCACTATTCCAATGCACACTTTTGCCAAGAATTAGGTTGATGAAAATAGACCAGATTAATCATAATTCAACATTTTCTATAAGCAGGGTGAAAAAGTAGTTTCAGTAGTTGTTACTATGATTGTTTGTGTTATGACGACGTATTATGTTTGCTCAATATGCATTTTTATTTAAGCATTCTTGACAAATGAAAATACTAACCGCTCATATTACATATTTGTGGAGGGAATAATTGCATATAAATTGATTTACACAAAAAGATCTCTTTCAATCATGGATAACGAGAGAAAGAGGCTTGTTGCATTATCATTGCTGCTTCATCGCAGGGTGTTGCGCCGCAGCACCGTTCCATTTGGGTGAACCCTATTATTTTGTCCCGATAAACTCATGGGGAGTACCATAGGCTTGTACAGGAACTCCGCCGTGACGATGCCTGGTTCCAGGGTTATTTTCGGCTCACCAAGGCCGAGTTTAGTAGATTGATATTCCGGGTTGTGAGGCAGGACACCCGGTTTCGTAGAGCAATTAGTCCAGCCTAACTTCTTGCTATTTGCCTACGATGAGTAGCATTTAATTGTGCTGTTTGCCAGCCAACTCCAAAATGAACATGCACTGTAGCATTTCATATGAAAAATAGCCCAAAAAGAAAACTAAATGTCTCTTAATCTATAATTAAAAAGGGACACATTGTACAGTTCTTGAAATCCAGAAACTGCAATTATTAAATGTTCCTCCATTTTGAACGTAGTAACGTTTTGGATGCCGCGTATAGAAGGTACACAGACATCGTTTGTGATTGGCTATTGCCCAAGCGCGTAAGAGCGAAAATCGCATTCAATTTGCATAGAATAGGATGGATCCTATCTTTCGACGCTTCGCTCGCTGTCTTCGCGTCGCCAGGTATCCCACAATGCCTTGCTCGACACTGTCACGTGACCTAGGCGAATTTCGCTTGTGAAGTGCCTAGTGTATCGTGCCCGTGAATGTGGGGAGCAGGCTAGGGTCAGATTGTTTTCAGGGGCTTGTTCCTGAGGCCAACTGCTGTAGAATTATTTTTGCGCCAAGAGGTTTTTGGGCCTGATAAACCTCAACCTTCTGCCAGAGGAGAGGGTTCTGATTAGTCCATTTCCAGGGCGTGAGGGATCTGCCTTATTCTTTGCTAGTGTCCATAGTCTTTGGAAATAGATTTCCTGGAGCTCAAAATCTACCCCGGGAATCTTTTTAATCTTTTAATAAGTGAGTGGAGGGCTCCAGACTGGTGTTATATACAGGTGCTCGTTATTAAAATTAGAATATCATCAAAAAGTAGATCTATTTTTAGTAATTCTATTCAAAAATTGTCTAATGTATACATTCATTCCACACAGACTGATATATTTCAAGTGTTCATTCCTTTTAATTTTGATGATTATAACTGACAACTAAGGAAAATCCCAAAATCAGTATCACCGAAAATTTGAATGTTGTGAAAAGGTATATTGAAGACACCTGGGGCCTCATTTATAAAACTTTGCGTACAATTTGCGTCAGAAGTGGCGTACGGACGAAACGTAGGATGTACGTACAGACAAAAATATTGGTATTTATTAAACCTACGCCGTTTTCGCTTAATAAATCCCAATGAACTCTAAAGGTGGCGGGGCTTTTGCGGCTTCATGTCAAGCCCATATTTGCCCATAAATAGTCAAAGAAACGCCCTAAATAAATTTTCATTGATTGAAACGTCATGGCAAACTGGGAGGAAAACCGGAAAAGTAACGTTATTCAATGTGAAGTTTCCTGTTGGAGAGGTGGGAAAGAGGAGAACATATTTTTTGTAGGGCACAGTGTGGGCATCACTAATACCAAAAGGCAGATTTATTGGCACAATGTTGCTGATAATGTGACACAAATTATTTGGACATTGATCGAATGAAAATGTTTTCGATATATAAAATAATTTTTATTCTCACTCGATGCACCGATTATTACATTTGGAAAAAGGACATTGATGCTCATTGCGTTTTTTGCTTGCCTGTTCACCTGCAGTGACACTTTATGTAATTATGAGACAAACCTATTATACCTACTAACACTGATATTACCCGGATAACGGTTCATTATACCTACTAACACGTCTGATATAACCCGGATAATCTATACTAAGTGGACAATAAAGTGGACAAAAAAGACTATATATCCATCTCCCCATCTAGATCTATCTATATATATTTCCATCTATCCATCTATATATATATCCATCTATCTACTGTATCTTCCCATCTATCCGCTCCGTCAGACATTTACATTTTGCGCATTTAGCAGACGCTCTTATCCAGAGCGACTTACAATAAGTGCAGGCATTTCACATATAGCTAAAACACACATCAAAAAGGCAATAAGTACGTTGTTCCTTTGTGGGTGCAGGCGGAAGTGCAAGAGATAGAAGGGGTGCTAGGAGAGGAGGAATGGGTAATAATCGTAGAGGAATGATTCCGTAGTGGAGTTTCGAACAGGCAAGAGTTGTGGAGCTCCATTCATGGAGCTACTGGAGGTACAGTTTGAAGAGGAAGGTTTTTAGACGTTTTTTGAAGATTGGTAGAGAGTCCGATGATCTGATCTCCAGAGTGGAGTTGTTCCACCATTGCGGGGCAAGCACGGAGTACAATTTAGACTGAGCAGATCGGGAGTTGCCCTCCCGTAGGGATGGCACTACCAAGAGGCCTGAGGTGGCAGAACGAAGTGCTCGCCTGGGTGTGTACGGCTTGATTAGTGACTGGATGTAGGAGGGGGCGGTTCCTCTTACTGCCCCATAGGCTAGCACCATGGTTTTGTAGTGGATGCGTGCTTCGACCGGGAGCCAGTGTAGTGTGCGGAACAGCTGAGTGACGTGGGAGAACTTTGGTAGACTGAAGATCAGGCGGGCTGCTGCATTTTGAATGAGTTGCAGGGGTTTGATGGTGCACACTGGGAGACCAGCCAGAAGGGAGTTGCAGTAGTCGAGACGGGAGATGATAAGTGCCTGGATCAGCACTTGTGCGGCTTCCTGCGTAAGATACGGCCTTACTTTCCGAATGTTATAGAGCATGTACCTGCAAGACCGGGACACCGCCTTGATGTGTGCAGAAAATGAGAGGGAGTTGTCAAGGGCCACGCCAAGGTTTTTCCCACATTGGGTAGCGGGGACTGTGACGTTGTCCACCGTAATGGACAGATCCTGGAGCGGGCAGGCTCTTCCTTTGAAGAAGAGCAGTTCAGTTTTACCTAGGTGAGTTTCAGATGGTGTGCAGACATCCAAGCCGAGATGTCAGTCAGACATGCAGAGATACGGGATGCTACCTGGGTGTCAGAATGTGGGAATGAGAAAAATAGTTGGGTATCATCTGCATAGCAGTGATAGGAGAGGCCATGAGAGGATATGACAGACCCAAGAGACCGGGTGTATAAGGAGAAAAGGAGAGGGCCTAGGACCGATCCTTGGGGGACCCCAGTGACAAGGGGCTGCATGTTCGACGGCGAGCCTCGCCACACCACCTGGTAAAAACGATCTGACAAGTAGGAGGAAAACCAGGAATGCACCGCTCCTGAGATCCCCAGGTTAGACCGGGTGGGGAGCAGGATCTGATGGTTTACTGTGTCGAAGGCTGCAGATAGGTCTAGTAGAATGAGAACAGAGGAGAGAGAGTTGGCTTGGGCCTTGCGTAGGGCTTCAGTTACACAGAGCAGCGCTGTTTCAGTTGAGTGGCCCGTCTTGAATCCTGACTAGTTAGGGTCCAGGAGATTGTTTTGCGAGAGGTAGGAGGACAGTTGGTCAGCTACGACGCGTTCAAGTGTTTTGGAAAGGAAGGACAAGAGGGACACAGGTCTGTAGTTGTTGACATCTGACTGGTCGAGAGACGGATTCTTGAGGAGCGGAGTCACTCTGGCCATCTTGAAGTCGGAAGGGACACATCCTGAGGTTAGAGAAGTGTTTATTAGAGATGTGAGATATGGAAGAAGGTCCGTGGAGATGGACTGGAGGAGTGGGGAAGGGAAAGGGTTAAAACGGCTGGATTGGACCAGTTGCAGGGTGTCTTCCGGACCGAGCGTGGAGAAGGCACTCTGACCAGGGACAGAGACAGTGTGAGGGGAAATAGCGATTTCTGGCGGATGGGTGATTGATGCTCGAATGTTGTCCACTTTCTGTTGAAAGTGGGTAAGAAAGTTGTCAGCTGAAAGGGACGATGACAGAGGAGGGGTGAGGAGTGCGGAGAAGGTGGAGAAGAGCTTTTTTGGGTTGGAAGCGGAGTCCTGGAATTTCCGGTGATAGAAAGCAGCTTTAGCGGTGATCAGATTAGAGTTGAGAAGAGTTGTGAGGAGGGACTGGAGGGAAGCCAAGGTGGATCTCCATTTCCGCTCGGCTGCACGAAGTTCTCTCCTGTGGCTACGTAGGGTTTCATTTAGCCACGGCACAGGAGGTGCGGCTCGGGCTGGCCGGGAGGAAAGAGGGCAGAGCGAGTCATAGGATGTAGATAGCGATGCTAGAAGGGTGGAAGAGGCAGATTCCGTAGACAGGAGGGAGAAGGATTCGGGAGACGGGAGGGATGAAAGAACAGAAGCGGCAAGATCAGATGGGGAGAGGGATCGAGTGTTGCGACCCACCACCAGGCTGGGAGTTGATGATGCACGAGAAGAGAGGGAGAGGGAAAATGAGACTAGGAAGTGGTCCGATAGTGGTAGGGGTGTGGTCTTAAAGTTGGTCAGCGGGCAGCATCTGGTGAAGACAAGGTCCAACACATTGCCTGCGATGTGAGTCGCCGTTGACTGGGTGAGGCTGAGGCCAAACGACGACAGGAGAGGTAGGACGGATGAGCTTAAGAAGGTGTTGAATGTGGTCGTTGGCAGGTTGAAGTCACCTAGCAGGACGAGCGGTGTGTCGTCATCGGGAAATTCGCTAATCAGGGTGTCAAGCTCGTCGAGAAAGACCCCGGGGGCTCCCGGTGGACGGTAGAGGACAATTATATTAATATTGAACGGAAACGTCACACGGACAGCATGAAATTCGAACGAGGAAGGGGAAAGGTGAGGGAGGGGGAAGGGAGATTATCTCCATTTAGCAGAAATGAGAAGCCCTGTCCCGCCTCCACGACGACCGGAAGTTCTGGGACTGTGGGAAAACACATGATGACAAAAGGGCAGCCAAGGAAGCAGTGTTTTCGGGGGTAATCCACGTCTCAGTCAGGGCCAGAAAGTCAAGGTTTTGGAGGACAGCGTAAGCCGAGATGAATTCGGTCTTGTTGACAGCCGATCGACAGTTCCAGACACTACCAGAAATGAGGTACTCACCACTAGACTTAATGTTGCTTTTCCTAATCGATTGAACTGGGAAAGATCTCTGATTGTAAACAGAAAATAGGCGAGAGGGTTGCAGACTACAGGAATAGATTTGAAAAGGCTTTTGAAATACATAGTGGTATGGGACGCAAGGCTGATGGTCGAGAAGATTCGGCCTGGGAACAACAGTGTAAAATGAGGCTAGTTGCAGGCCTTCTAACAAACATTCAGAATCATGACGGAAAGTACTGCGTGGGCCTGGATGAGGGTTGCATGAAAACCGTCTGGCAATATTTTAAGCAAGCGGAAAGAGTTTATGAGGGCCAGTTGGACAAACAGAATAAATAACGAAGGAAGCGTGAAATGCAACTTTAGATCAATTATGCTAATATTTAGAGTTAAATTTAGTTTTGTTAGTGTGATACACCTTTATGTGGTAAATAATAACCAGCACAGTGTTTTGTAGACTTCAACTTTCATGGTGTAATACAATATTAATGTAGAAAGAGTGTTTAAAACAGTTGCCTTCTGAAGTGTATGTGGTGTATTAAGAATCAGTCTTATACTTTACTGAAAGTTGCTTTTAGCTGCTTTATAGAAGTATCCTACTCTTAGAAAAGTCCTACTCTTTACTAAGTATTTTCTGACACTTAAGTCAAAGCTTAAGACTATTCTTAAGAGCATTTCTTAGAAGTTTTATACATACGGGCCCAGATGTGAAACCACCGGGGTGGCAATGGGTGGCAGCTGCCTCCCAAAAAATGATCTTGCCACCTCAGTCGTCAAAACTGTCTTATATATTATATTAATATTTAATTGTATGGAATTAATAAATAATGCTTCTAATTTAGTTGGAAATCTCTACGGTAACAAGTTCCAATATTTTTGAGTCCCCCTACTCCATAAAATGGTGTAAACCCCGACTCGTATATGGTGTATACCCGAGTGTGCCTGCAGTCTGCTACTTTGTCTCCCAGTGAAAACAACAGGCAACAGATCGGCCACGGACAGGATAATTTAGACATTTTAGACAAATTTAAACAAAGACTGGAAAAATTGAAAGCACGCACAGCTATTATATACTTCGTAACCTAAAAGTTGGTGATTAGAATGCAATTCATGTTCAAATCAATGATGAGCAAAAGGCATACATCTTGCATTCAATATCATATCCCATGTTGTAACTCCGATAGAACTTCAATTTGGTAAATTATTAATATAATGACACAAAAGCAGCTGAACATAAGACAATATACAACTTTTGACAATGTGGTGGTGGTGCTAAATTATTATTATTTTAATTTCCTGAAAATTTACGGTTTTGAAGATAGGTTTCCCTTCACAGAGATGATATACTATATAATAAAGAACCCCTAACACTCAAAAGATGTTGCACCCTGTAAAGACTTGTACTAAACTCTAAACACATACATCAAAGTTTTATTAGTTTACTCCCCTTGAGTGTTTACTTGCTAAGCTTCTGCCACCTCATGTAAAATCTTCTAGAAACGCCACTGGTCTAGACAAAAATTCAGAGATATCATGCACTATCTGCGTTTCGATGACACAAGCACAAGAGCTTACCGAATTCAGACTGACAAGTTTACCATGATATCTGAGATATTTGATACATTTGTGAAAAACAAAGTTCCTTCTTTCAACCCCAGTGCGAACATAACTGTTGATGAATAGCAATTCCCTTCCAAAGCTCGCTGTTGATTCACACAGTACACGGCTATATTCAAATATTTCTAGATGTATTAATATATTTGTATTCCATGGCATGACATTGAGAAGTGTTCCCTTGATCTTTTGAACATTGTATATTTATTTTAATTGCTAACCGAAGTGCTGACGGGCGCGGACTGTTGGCGCTCCTAGTGTTAATAAGAAGTGTTAGACCATCCTGTATTGGGACGCAGTGTGGGAGATCAGCTCTGTGAGCTACGCCAGGGCAGATGTAGTGCAGCTGATTACGAACTGGAGTTCCGTATCTTGGCGTCCGGGAGCAAATGGAGTGACGCTGCACTATTAATGGTATCCCGCCGAGGATTAAATTTAGACCCAGAACCTATGGAGGTGAACCGGGCTCCATCATCCCGAGAGGAGCAACAGAGACGGATGAGGAACCAGCTGTGCTAATACTGCAGGACTCGCTCTGGAGGACAGGAGGCCGACCAACCAGGTTGGGGGTGCTGGAGCCTTTAGGGTCACTATCATTGTCCCTCTCAGGACTAATTGATTCGGGAGCCGCTGGCAATTTTCTTGACGGCCAATTGGCAGAGCGGCTTGGCATTCCCTATTGAACCTCCACTTCAGGTAAACGCTCTGGAAGGCAACCCGTTGGGCACGGAGAAAATAGCACATCAGACCCTCCTGTTCTACATAAGTAGGAAATCTAGTCAAGGAACCTACGATATCCCTGGGTGCAACTCCACGACCCCGCCATTCTGCTGGGGCAGAGGCGAGATAACGAACTGTAGTGAGTGGTGTACTCAACACTGTTTGGCTGTTCCCTAAAGGTCCACGAAAAGGGGTGAGAACCCGGAATATCCTCTCTCTGCTATTCCCAAGGAGTAAAATGAATACCAGGAGATCTTGAGTAAGAACAATGTCTTGCTGCCTCACCGATCGTAGTACTGTTGTATTGATCTCCTACCTAGTGGGCCGGCAGTGGCTCAGTGGGTTGAGTCGGTTGTCTATCAATCGGAAGGTTGGTGGTCCGATCCCTGGAAATTGTCAAGGTGTCCATGAGCAAGACACCTAACCCTGGCGAGCCTGCAGTCGCCTTGCATGGTAGACACGGTCGTCAGTGTATGAATGAGTGAATGAATGGGTGAATGTGAGGCAGGATCTGTAAAGTGCTTTGGATAAAAGCGCTATATAAAAGCGCAGCATTTACCATTTACCTGGCAGTGCTCCACCTAGGGGTAGCTGTACCCATTATCATTGCCTGAGGAGGAGGCTATGGATACATATTTAGAGACTCTGGCCCAGAGGTTGATCCGGCCGTCCACGTCCCCTGCAGTCTTGTTTTTTCTTTGTGGGGAAAAAGGATGGTAACTTTAGGCTGTGCATTGCCTGAATGATCTAACTGTAAAGAACTGGTTCCCCCTGCCTAATATCCAGGCTTCTTTGATGAAGATAGGCAAGGCTACCATGTACACTACGTTTATCCTACGCAATGCCTATAACCTCCTTTGCATCAGAGAGGGGGATGAGTGGAAGACTGCGTTCATCACCAACTGGGGGCATTACGAATATCTGGTGATGCCCTTTGGATTGACGAATGTGCCTTTCTGTGTTCCAGGCATTCATGAATGGCATATTCCCAGGATTTTGTGTATCAGTTTTTTATAGTTTATATTGACGATATTTCGCTTTTTTTCTTACAGTGTGAGTGAATACGTCCGTCATGTCAAGCTTGTTCTTCAACTTCTGAAGGAACACTCCCTCTACGTGAAGGCTGAGAGAAGTGAGTTCCATGTTTCCACTGTCTCTTTTTCGTTATTTTTGTGTTTACTCCAGGGGGAAATAGCATGGACAGTAATAAGCTTTTATTGGACAGTTGTCTTTCCTGTCAATATTTTCCAAAATTTTTTGGTTTTAATTTGAAATAATTCGTTTCAAAATAAAAGTAAAATGGTACCAAAACACATGATATATAACACATCCCTTATGGTGATCACAACATGACGAAAGTCTACCCACATTTCATGCTCCATTGGATCAATTTCATTTTAAAAGATCTTCTCCCTCGTACAATGGAAAATCATCACAAACCAAGCCATAAAGTCCAAGGAATTGTCTGTAGACCTTCTAGACAGGATTGAGGCTCAGAACTGGAAAAGGATGCAGAAACAAATCTGCAGCCCTGAAGGTCCCAATGAGCCCAGTGGCCATTCTCAGTAAAGTCACATGACAGCCCGCCTGGAGTCTGCCAATAGACACCTAATGGACTCTCAGACCATGGGAAAAAATATTATCTGGTCTGATGAAACAAAGATCGAACTCTTTGGCCTGAATGCCAAGCGTCATGTCTGGTGGAAACAAGGCACCTAGCCAATACAATCCTAGTTCTGGCCAAGCTCCATAAGTCGCACAGACCTGACAAACCGAGCTTATCAGGTGCTACACAATCTAGTCTACACTATGCTTCATCACCTAATGTTACGCGTTAGCATAATAATAATAAGACACCCATACACTTCCTCAGTGGAATTAAAATCTCAATATACCACTTCGACATGACGAACGTACGCCCAGTGAACAGACAATCCTTTACAAACCATCCTAATGTTACAAATATTCAAATATTGTAACTGCCATAGCAAATGATTTTGTTTGTGGCCCACTACTTTCACCTCTCGTAAATGGATCCCTGGAAACAGAATCACAGAATCCTTGAGTGAAAGAGCATACAGCCATCTTTGTTCCCAAATCTCAATCTCTTTATTACAAATTTCTCAACTCATGCCATAAACAATATAACATTTCCCTGGTGCAAACATGTTTCAGTTTCATTGTACATTTGTTAATTTCAATTTAAACACATTAATACCGTTTTCTCTACTTTCCCACATATCAGTGGGCATATCAGTGGGCATATTCACAGACATAATCATGTCTTTACAAAAATAAACATACTCTTTCTTTAAAGTACAACAATATCAAAATGATATATCATGTTTTAAGCTATGTATCTATATACATTTGTTTTCTTTTAACTCCAGAAATACACCATTACACTGATGTAATCATGTCAATTACAAAATGTAGATGAATATTTAAATGGCTTTCAGTGACAAAACATGAATCGTCATACACACAGGGATAACTGTTCAACTTAAATACATTTTAAATACAGTCCAGACACGTAACTGCTTCTGTATAACTTTAGTAATAACCCCTCTTTATATTTTAACAAACCTTCCCCTTTTCTCTTAACATTAACCATTATTTATAGCCTGTCAGGACACCTTTTTTATCTTAAACTTAAGAAACCGATGTAAAGTTGGTTGGATATTCGATATTGGATATTCAACGGATATTTGAAGCCGGAAATCAGGTCCGGTATTCCCGCAAGCAGCCACATTACACACCGGTGATCGACCGACAGAAACCTCCGAAAGCTTATAGTTAGGGTCCGTCAATAAAGTACAAGTCTCAACGTTATTAATTCAATAGCTGTTTAACCATTTGGCCTTGAAACTTCAAATCACTTTCAGATAGTGAAAACAAATGTTTAATAAACATTTAAAAACAGTAATACTCAATAGTGTTTTTGTTAAATAACTTGGCAGTCCAATTGTAATGTATCTAAATCTGAATTAAAGGTATTTTATTTATTGCCCTTTACAGGCCCGTAAATCTTCTAGAATGAACAAATTACATAACAAATGTGGCCCTTCATATAATTTCAAAGTGCTGTTGTGGCCCCTGAGTTGAAATATCTTCCCACCCCTGCAATAGATAATGTCTAGACAACATGTCAAAGGTATTGTGCATTTTCTTTTTTGACAACAAAAGCATAAGAGCTTCTTGAATACAGACTGACAAGATTGCAGTGATATCTGAGATCTTCGATAAATTTGTGAAATAAATGTGCTTTGTACAACTTCAGTGCAAACATAGCTGTTGATGAACAGCTTTTACCTACCAAAGCCAGCTGTACACAGTACATGGCTAATAAATTGGACACATTTTGGATAAAGTTCTGGATTGCCGCTGATGTTGAAACAAATATATGTTGAATGCACTTCCTTATCTGGGAAAAGCATTTATCTGGTCGTTATGCCTCTAATGGAATCCTACTAGGGCAAAGGGAGGAATGCCAATTTCTTCACCTCTCTGTCACTGGCAAGCAATTGTTTGGCAAACAAAAACTACAATTGTTGTTACAATGAATGAAATCAGACAAAAGTTTGTTGTGGCAAATGATCTCAATCAGTGACTACGGACCTCTAAATTAATCTGCCCTTTTTAACGTATTATAAATCTTAATCATGTTAAACAATTTAAGCGATGTGTAGAGTGTCAAGCATCAAACTCTAAATTTTAGTTCACTCAAACTTAATAATTACTCATAACCAATCAGGAATTTATATGGATTCACCACTGTCATATGTCTGAAACTGTAACCTGTTAAGAAAAATACTTTTACCAAACATAATACACAATCAATTGAAATAATCAGTCAGTACAGTACTTAGCAATTATTCAACAGTGTTATTTTCTAGTCCTCCATCTAGTGTGTGAGGAACTAATCATTAAACATATTAGAGAAAACATCAGTAAATATGTTGGCACTCTTTGATCATCCGAAATGAAGATAGATTTCAATCATGGTGTGAGTGTATAAATGTTCCTTTTCCATCTTCTCAGCCCTGGTAGGCTCTTTCAACGTCTTTAATGTGTGTCCAAACAGTGGCCATTTTTTAATTGTCCAGAGATGCACAATGTGTACATTCAATGTTCTTGTTTTTCCTTTGTACAAACCGACGTTCAACCCCGAACCAACGTTCAAGATGATTTCTGAAATCTGCAACATGTTCACCTTTTTCTTTTTACAGTCCATAACTTCCTTGAAAAGTGTACAATAACATTCACACAATTTTGTAATTGCCTCCTTTGTGGTCTGGATAAAATGTTTTTCATGTCCTTGTTTCTGGTTTGACCTCCTCTGGGGGTGGGGGTAGGCCTCAGATGCTCTGCTCCAGTTGTTTTTATGCAACACAAACTTTGCAAAACAGTTATTGCATTCCATGTGTCAGTTAACATTCCTTACAATATAATTACATTTTGTTTACTGCTCAGATTTAATTTTGCTAAGCCAAATACATTTGTAATAGCTATTCTCCTCAACCATTCAACCATTCATTCAAATGTTTAGACATGTTATCAAACTATACAGTTTAATTGCCTAAAATCCAAATTTAACAATGTTATATTCTTGAATGTATTTATTACGTCACTTCCCCTCTTGGTTTCTCCTTAAGTTCATCAACAATGGAGAAAACAACCAACTTCTTAAATTTATCCAAGATTAAACACATGACTAAAACATGGTTTATGACCAGCCATCTGTTAGCCCTGGGGCCATCCCCACAATCACACAGTAATCCAGCCCTCCTAAATAAACAACTTGGGTGTGTTCCCCTCTTTGGGCCAGAGAAGTCAAAGAAAAGCCATAAAGATAACACCCCTAAATTAGCAGGAACCATCTCCTGACAGGCAGACAAAGAGTTAAAAGTTAACTTTCTGCCCTTTTAACAGTCAAAAACTCAGAATGTTCAAGACATGTTACTCAAATATTGCCAAAGCCAATAATTTAAATAAATGGGTGTATCAGAAATACACTTAACCCACATGGTCATTACATTATCACGCCAATATTCATAGGAACAAATCCAAAATGTCCTTATTCAACTTTACAAAACGAATAACCAATAACATATAACCTAGAATGTAGTCTTCCTACAAAACAAAACAGAACATAGTATTTCAAGTAAAACATGCAGAGTGTTACCTACACAGCTTTCAAGCCCCGAACCATAGTTGGGAGCGAGCTGGTCTCAATGTGAACTTGGCTTGTGGCTGGTAACTTGCGTGTAGTGATCCGGGCTAACAGAGCCGAACACACAACAGTAATGCGTCGGTTGATTTTACCAATGATTTTACCAATTCCTCACAGTGGTAACGTCACACATTCACGGCTTCAAGGCACTCTCGCTTGCTAGCATTCGACTGGGCAATAATCTGCGTCACCAACACCGTTTTCCCACCTCTTCCGGCTGATTATCAGCTACCTTCCGCTTACACTACGGGAACCCAAAAAGCCCACCCCGTTAAACTTATGCGTTTCGTTTAGTCAACAAGCAGCCAGAGGGAGGCAGAGATTGCAACAAGAGTTATAAACGGAAATACTGTTAATTATGCCATTAGCGCAAATGTTACATAAGGCCTAAAAACAAACAATAATATAAAATAGGAATTCCTCGTGCACAGGAAAACCTGAACATAAATTTGTCGACAAAACTTTGGCCTGGGACCCCGTCCCAACTTCATGAAGCTTTACCCCAGATCATGCATGAATCACACCTAGGTCATTTTAATATGATATTTGCGTACGTGTACGGATGACCCTGGACAGCGAAAAATACGACCTCTCACTAACAATGAGCTGATTTCTACCTAGAATTTACCCTGACAGTAGCTATGCAGTCCCCTAGTTGTAACCGGTAAACATAGGGACATCAACCATCATGGGTCCAGTCACGCTCCCCGAGCTGCACGGACATGACAATCCCCGTTTATCAGGCGATACGCAATGTACGCTACACTACGCTAAACACCTAACTTTAAGCGTAAGCATAGTGCCAAGACACCGGTACTCTTCCCCAGTGGAACGAAAATCTCACACAACCATACGTCTGCATAGCAACTCAACACACAGAATAAACAAGTCTTCACTAAACATCCGAACAAAATACTTTAACTTTAGAATTAACTAATTACAGGATAACATAATGGTTTGATCTCACCGGGTTGATGTTTTCCTGCCCGTCCCCTCTGACCGTCAGTACCCCTGTCCGTGGCAGCCATGGGTCCTGTGACGCTCCAGTTGGTCGTCTGCTGTTGTGCCATCACTGTCTCCCACACTGTCCCTGTTCCCATGGTAATAGTCTCTAGTGTCCGGCACAGTGCAGTCACGAGCCCAGTGTCCAAATGCACCACAGTTGAAACAGCTATCAGAGTTGGGACTTTGGCTGGAGTTATCACCCTGGTGTCTGTATTGTCCTCTCCTGCTTGCTCTCCGTCTCCCTCCTGAGTAGCCTCCATTGTAGAAGTTCAGTTGGGCCATCTGAATTTGCGTTTCACGCTCCCGTCTTTCTTCGGTCTGTTTGTATAACTGGTCCTCGTAAACTCTTTCAGCGTGTTTAAAATATGGCCAGACGGTTTCCATGCGACCCTCATCCAGGTCTACACAGTGGTTTTGAATGTGCTTTCTAATGTCCGGTAGAAGGCCTGCAACTAACCTCATTTTACACTGTTGCTCCTAGGCCGACTCTTCATCATCGCCCGGTCTCTTTCCCATTCCGCTGTGTAACTCAAAAGCTTTTTCAAGTCTATTCCTGTAGTCCGCAACTTTCCCGCCCAGTGTCTGTTTACAATCAGAGATCTTTTCCCAGTCCATTCGCTTAGGAAAAGCAGCGATAAGTCCAGTGCTCAGCTGTTCCACAGCACTCCGGTAGTTAGAGTGCGCATCCCAATTGAACATAATGTTTCTCTCGCAAGGCCAGTTTTCTTTCACTAGTGTCCCAAGTGTTCTTATTTCTGTAATAACAAGGTGGAAAACAACAAAGTATTTCTGTAACGAGACGAAGGAAAACAACAAAGCGGCTTACCATTGCAGGTTAGGAGAACGGGTGGCAAGTGGTCAAAGTAAATACATTTTAAGGGGCCTGGTCCTCCGCTCACTTCTACACTGTATTTCACAAACGAACCTATATACAATTTCTTATCTGCTCTAACAAACAAACAGACTGCCACTCGCTTCAAACCTACTATAAATAATAACAAGAGGGTATCTATAAGAGTATGCAAAAACTTGTGTGTCTTGCCATTCTTGAGGGACAGTTGAAAACTGATTACCAGAAAAGTTAGCTTTTAACAAAAAAAAAATGTTTTTCCCTTCCTACACTTCTTCTTCTTCTTTTCGTTTAATGGCAGATCGCAACCAACTTAAAGGTGCATGTTTCGCCACCTACCGCACTGGAGTGTGAGGCCGGTCATGGCCTCCCTGCTATATCCTTCTGTACAGCCCTGTGTTCCTGAGAAAAAGAAATAATGCCTTCATTACTGCCTCCTTCCCTTTTCCACCCCAAGCACCCCACCTAAGTCCCAACCCCCGCTTATGGCACTTTTCCACTACAAAGAACCAGCTCGACTCGACTTGGTCGGACTCGGCTCCCCTCGCTTTCGCTCCGTTCTCCATTGCAGATAGTACCTGCGCAATAGTACCCGGTCGTCATAGCGACGCGGCAGGAAACTGCTGTGACGTAATATTCTACGCGACGCGGCGACACATAATCGCGTACTATGTTGAGTATGTACTACATTTAAATAACGTTCTATATAGTATGAATCCGGGTAGTATGAATGGAGTCCGGACGTACTAAATGCGCCGTGTTAGAATTTTCTACTTGTATAATCTACCGGGCAAGAGAAGCGTGTTTCAATCAGGTCCGCGTCCTCCTACCAACACTCGCTACCCACACACACATGACAATGGAGAAAATCGAGTGTATGCTGTGCTTGATCCACGAGATGTGGCTGTTTCTCACGGCGTATTCTTTCGGTTTGCCATAGTATTTGTAATGGATAATATGTACAGCTCTCACTCAATCTCTGGCCAAACTATTTATATATATATATATATATATATGGTGGGATTACTCAGGATACTACATCTGGCGCTTTCAATGATGATGCAGTGAATAGTGACGATTCTCTGACCAATCAGCAGTCTGCCTTGTTTTCACATCACATTTTAGTATCGCCTCAGCTCGCTCAGAACCTCGCCTGAGGTGGTACGAAAAAAAGTACCTGGAAGCAGGTACAGGTACAACTTTTACCCAGTGGAAAACCAAAAAAGCCGAGTCGAGTCGAGCTGAGGCGAGCTGGTTCTGTGTAGTGGAAAAGCGCCATTAGTCTCCCTAACACTACCATACAAAACCCTATCCATATCATACCTCCCACAGACAAACAGCACATGCTCAAACGTTTCCTCCACCTCACACCTATCACACAAACCTGTGTCATGTTTTGCCACAACCCTCAATGTGCCATTCAACCCTGTGTGCCCATACCTTAACCTACTCCACACCACCTCTTCCCTTCTACATCCTATCATGCCCACAACCTCCCTCACTGACATATGTATACCCCGGAAGTGCCTGCCTTTACCACCTTCACCCCACTGTCTCTCCCACACCGCAATCCCTGCTTCACGAATCAACGCCTTAACCTCCCTGCGCCCCAACGCCACCCTGACATCCACCTCAGTCCTCCTTACAGCACTCTTTGCCACCAAGTCAGCCACCTCATTACCCTCCCCTCCAGCATGAGCGGGAACCCAACAAAACCTCACCACTACCCCCTGTTTCTCCAACCTCAGCAATATCCCCATCATTTCACCCAGTATGTCCTCCCTATCAGACCTACCATCCATTACACTACTCAACACTGCTGCTGAGTCTGAACATATCACCACCCTACATGGTGCCACATCCTCCACCCATCTCAACCCAATGATCACAGCCACCATCTCTGCTGTATACACCGACACATTATCAGTGACTCTTTGACAGACACTCACACTGAACTCAGGGACATGCACTCCTGCACCCACTCTACCACCATTCACTACCTTACACCCATCAGTATACACCCTTACAAACCCATAAAAATGTTTGCAGACATACCTCTCCACACACACGCTCACGTCCCCCTCTCCCCACTCCCTCCTTTCCAGCATCATGCCCACATCCACACTTGGCGTCGGAAACATCCACGGAGGGATAGGCCCTAATGCTATCGCCGGCCCTACCTCTATCCACTCCAAGCCATACTCCATCACATTCTGCCCAATTGTCCATCCATACATCCTCATACTAGCCTTGTCCCTCTCCCAACACTCCCTAGCCTTCCTACACTCAAAGGGAGTGGTCTTTTTATGCAGGAAGGGTTGAGGAGGTGTTCGGTAGACCGCACCCACCTCATCAGCACTGACGCGCCACACCTTAGAGGCATACAGAGGTTGGTTGACGTACAAGAGAAAAAGCACAAAGGACGTGATCAAAGGGAAAAGGACGTAACAATGAACTAGTATGCAAAGTGAGAATACAAAAAATAAAAATGAAAGCCTTGTTTAATCAGCGGAAAATACAGGTATATTCCTGCTAGACGGGATTGCCTGAAATAATGATTGGTTTTCAAAAAATGACAATTGCAAAAGCTGTCTACCACAACGCTGTCCTAAATATAGCTTCCGTCATTAACAAATCTCAGTGGGTACATGCTGTAATAGACTACTTTCTGGAGGCAAATGATGCCATGACCCTCTCTGACACTGATAAAAGACATTATATAATGGGGAGGGTGGGTCATTCCGCACTGCACATCGATGGAGCTGAATTCGAGAGAGTTGCTGAATTGAAATTCCTATATGTGTTTATCAATGATGACCTCACATGATCTAGGCAAGCAGAATAAGTGGTAAAAAATCTGTGATTTGTGCCACAGTAGACCTTCTGTCAGTTCAGACGAGGTACACTTCATTGCTCTTGCTCATTGATTACCTCCTCGGACTACTGTCAGTAGGTACTTTCCACTGCTGATCTTGCTGTTGTGAGACCTGCGGTTAGGTGCTCAGCCGCTGAAGCAAATTTTGTGAAGCTTCAGACCCACCGTTCTTGTGTTGATGTTGCACATGCAGGCAATATACAACTTTGTGACTGTGGTGTTGCTGCTCATAGACACTTCCACTTCAAAATTATGGCAATATCGGTTGACCGTGGCAAATCCTGTAGGGCGGTAATTTTACAAACGTGCCTGCGGCAAAGGTGGCATCCTATGACAGTGTCACGTTTAAAGTCAATGTGCTCGTCAGTACGACCCAGTGTACTGCCGATGTTTGTTCTTAAAGATGTTATGGTTGGGTTTTATGCACCTGTGACACTCAATATAATAAATCATGATAATAAATGTATTTTCTGATTTAAAAAAATCCTGATTTCTATGTCAATAGTATTTCTTAAATTCATATTTCACATTGACATGGGTGCTGTTATTTCTGTGATATTGTACTGAAATTTTTCTGATTGTCTTCCATATTTTTTTGCAGTTGTTCTTTAATTTACTCATAAACATTACTTTATTTTTTGGTTTTGATCTGTGTGTCGTTACTTAAATACTGGCACCAAAATACTGCCTGGGTAATTTTGTAGGAGTTCACATACCAATGGAAAATTCCTGAGTATTTATGAATAGCATCTGACAACATTCCATTAGGATCCAGCATCTAAAAGTGCTGAATAGGGGCCCTCTGGTGGATGAACCAATCTACCCCACCATCGGATGAGATTACCAGTCACGCCAGTGCTCAAATGAACAAACTATATTTGTGGGGGAGAAATTGAAGCCAAACAACATCACAGTGGATTATGACCATTTCGGAAGTATTTTCAAGGGATAATAAATGGTGACATATCTGTACAGCCTATCAGATTCCGGGATGCAATACGCATCCAGATGAAAAGAACGACAGTCCTTTTGCTAATCCTAGTATATCCTTTTTATCGCAGGACTCATAGCAGGCAGATCACTATGGGACAGCGAAGCAGAGGGACAAAGCCATGTGGATGTTATTCCGGTAATTGAATAACAGAGGTCTGTTTGGCTTTGGTGGGTGCGGACAGGATACATGCAGACTAGCTGTGCAGTGAGCGTATAAATCGGGCAAAAATGTTTGTTGCGTTCATCCTGGGATTCTACCTGGCGTCAGGTGCACTTCCCTCTAAAGTGAGCGCGTGCCCGTCACAGTGCAGTTGTTTTTTTCACAACCTGAGTGATGGATCAAAAGCCAGGTAAGTAAAATATATGATAAACCAACAAATGTATGGTGTCTTATTTGTGAAATCATGCAGACTTACTTATTATTATTTAAGATCAGTCCATCATATGATTACAGACGTTTGCTGGGTGTTGCGAAATCACCATAAGGACAAAGTAATTTATGGTAGTGCATCATGTCCAATTTTATTTAATGCAGGATTATCTTGCGAACGCACATTGACCAACACGTCATCTCTATCAATCTCTCCAAGCTGAGTTTTTAGTGAGAGTGTTTAGCCTACATATTTATTTTAATGAATTAGTTTTGTAAAATAAGTATTGACTAAATAAATGGCAATTCAATTTGGCATAATTAACAAAACATCTGCATATTCTACACAACAACTGCTCAAATAATAAAATGTTTGCCTTATTTTACACATTTTAAATGAAATCATTTAGGCCTAGTATTGATACATTCCGTTATATTTTCACAGGAGCGTCATTTGCAACGACCCTGAGATCTCCCTTGTGCCTGCCAGTTTTCCTATAGATACGTCCAAGCTGCGTATAGAGAAAACAGCCATCCAGCGGATCCCAAGCAAAGCCTTTAATTACCTCCCTAATCTAGAGTTCCTCTGGATGTCCTTCAACTTTTTGTCTGTTCTCAACCCAGACAGTTTCCATGGGTTGCTAAATCTAGAAGAGCTGCGACTGGATGGGAATGCAATAACAACGTTCCCCTGGGAGTCTCTTAAGGATATGTACAACCTCAGGCTGCTCGACTTGCACAATAACCATTTGACCTCAGTTCCTGCAGAAGCCACAATTTATATAAAAAACCTAACATATATAGATTTGTCCAGCAACAACATTCTGACCATCCCAGCTGAGGTGCTTTCTACTTGGCTAACAGTAAAACCTGTGCAGGGCCCAGATAGCTCCAAAATGATACTTGGTAAGAAAGATACATTTTGTACATTTATGTTTTTTCTATTTAACTAACCAAATTAATCCATTTATCCCATGTACCAATGTGACAAAATTAAATTTAATAACCACTAATAAATATATATTCTAAGGTTTCATGTTCTGAAAACTCAAATTACTGTAACAAATCATTATCATTGTGCCATCATTATTACCATTGTCACCACTGTAATCATCGTATAGTGTATCATGCAAGTCCTTGCATGAATATAGAGACATCCACAGAAATATACTGTGGCCATACAGTGAAGCTGTCCAAAAAAAAAAGTAATTCCTCTCATTAACTTGTGTTATCAATGTGATGCAGGTGAGTAACCTGATCAGGAATACTCTGGGCCGTCCCTTAAACAATATCATATTTCATGCTCTAACTTAATTTCTCTTCTACTCTGATCCCATCAGTATTATTTTTTATGCAGAATTCACAGTTGAATCATATTTAAATGAAATAAGTTGAACTTGAAACATCCAGGTCTCCATGACAACCCTTGGATGTGTGACTGCCGCCTGTATGACCTGGTCGAGTTCCAGAAGTCACCAACCCTCTCTTTAGCCTTTATCGACACCCGGCTCCGCTGCTCTGCCCCTGAGAGCCTGTCAGGCGTTCTATTCAGTGATGCGGAGCTGCGCCGGTGCCAGGCACCACGTGTTCACACAGCAGTGGCACGTGTCCGTAGTGCTGTGGGAAACAACGTGCTGCTGCGCTGTGGGACCATTGGCGTTCCCAGCCCAGATTTGGCCTGGAGGAGGGCGGATGGGAAAATCCTAAATGGAACAGGTTTGTCAGCAACGGATGTGGGCCTGTGTGTATGTTTGTGTGTGTGCTGTTCCTAATCTGTTTCTCTCTCAGTTTGTGCATGTTTTTTGTGTGCGTGCATCAAGGATGGTTAGATAAGAGGCTTTCGGCCCACTATTTAACAATAATGATATATTGGCAATTAAATAGATATATCTAGGGAGCAACGACAGTGAAGGCTAAATAGCACAAGATATTGTTTTAATATTAAAGATGGAATGACAAATTATTGGGTCTTAGTATGACTGAATGACTTTCAAATAAAAATGATTTACCCTAACAATGGTGTATGTCTCGTTGTCTCCACAGTCCAGCAAGAGAACTCAAAGGAGGGCATCACATGGTCAATACTTAGCGTCCCAGCTGTGTCATATCGTGACACAGGAAAGTATGTTTGCAAGGCTACTAACTATGCCGGCAATGCAGAGGCAGTCATCTCCCTTATCATCTCTGACATTGCCCCAAAACCAGACAACAACAGTCAAACTAGCATACTTGATGCTTCTACTTCCGTAAAAAAAAACAAAGTTAAGAAACTCACTGGGATGGGCAAGGCAGCCTATCAAGAGAAACTGGTGGCTAAGTTAGTGGTTCCAACACCTAGCCCTCCGCCCCGACTTGTTTTGATAAATTACATCCCAGAACCTGATGGTACAGGATTAGGGAGTGTAACTGATAGGGCCTCCATTGCACCAGCAACGTTACCTAGTCCAGATGGACTCATGGAGCTTGAAAAGACCAATCTGAGTAACCTTGCCCAGGCCCAGTATGATCCAGACCGAATAGTTCGCTCAGTCAAGGTCTTGGGTGACACAGAGAACACAATAACACTGAACTGGCGGGCACCCAAAGCCAAGAACACCACAGCCTTCAGCGTTCTCTATGCTGTCTTTGGTGAGCGGGATATGCGTAAGATCAACGTGGCAGCTGGACAAAACCGTGTCTTTATTGAAGGCCTGGTGCCCAAGACCAAGTATATTGCCTGTGTGTGCGTCAGGGGTCTAATCCCCAAGAAGGAGCAGTGTGTCATCTTCTCGACCGATGAGGCGGCTAGTGCTGCTGGCACCCAAAAGCTCATTAATGTCATTGTTATCACTGTGGCGTGTGTCATCGCTGTGCCGCTCACTGTCATCGTATGCTGTGGTGCGCTCAAGAGGCGCATCCAAAAGATATGGGGCAAGAAGTCCAAAGACATCCAAGACTCATATGTAACTTTCGAGACATTATCCCCTGGGACCAAGGCTAAAGGGTTGGAGGGGGAGTACCTGACTAGACTCAACCCTGAGGAGTCTAATCGATTGTTGTCGGCTCGTTCCAGTCTGGACTCAGAGGCCACAGCTAAGATAGAGGGACAGCCAAATGAATACTTCTGCTGACGTCATGCTCCAGCTCCAGCAACCTCCCCAAACTATCTTCCACGCTCGCACCCTCTGAATCAACAGAGCCTGATCAACACACCTCATTTACACCATAGCCCCAAACAAATACCTCACCAACAACAGAGCCCCATACACACACATTCCCACCATAGCCCATCACACACAACTCATCTACGTCATAGCCCCACTAACATGTCTCGTCCTCACACGCTTCACTTTTACCACAGTTCCACACAAACACCTAATCCCCACCTGTACCATAGCCCCACACGCAAACTTCGTCCTAACACACAGAATTCTCTCTCTTACCAACAACAAAGTTCTACAGAAACATCTTATATTCTCGCTCACTCTCAGCAAAGTCCAACACACACTTCTAGTAGTCAGCATAGCCCTTCACACACACTAAAATCCTTTCCTTACCACAGTCCCATACAAATACGTCTACCTCTTGCTGAGTTGCACCACAGCCCTACACACATACCTCGTCGAAATGCACACGCTCACCACAGTCCCACACACACACCTCGCTGTCTCCCTTTCTCATCTGATAGCCCTACACACATGACTAATTGCTTCTATTTCTCCCACCATAGTCCCCCACCCTCATACTCACACAGGGCACAGGACTCTCCCCCACCTCTACCCCCACGTTGGGTGCCACCACACAAGGGTTTCTATCAAAGGACTCTTGGACGATGCACCATCATGGAAATATCTGTTTAAAATAATTAGGGTATTTTTGTTTTACATTTGAATTGAAGTGTATTTGCACAGAGATATTTTGAATTATGTATCTTTTTTTCAAACTGTTGTAAGACTTGAGTCCTCCATATACATTTTTTGTGAAATCCTTTTATCATAGTTAGGTTTCGAGTTAGAGGCTGAAATGACCCCTGGGCAGTTATATTATTTTTCAGGTATATTCCTATTAATTTTCCTTGAAGGCCCTTCTCAGCTGGATCAAGCAGGATGTTAACAATTTACAGAATTGTATGGAAATATACAAATAAAAATTGCAATGTCCTAACCCTTTTAGATAACCTGCTCAAATCTGACTTAAAGGGAACTTATTGACATACAGTAATAATAGTTTTCATTGTGTAATGATAGGTATGTTTATGATTTGTAAATACTTCTCTGTAAAATGTACACTTACATATTAAAACATATGGCTCTGTGTATATCAATTGTTCGTTTTTGGAGATAATACTGAAAGGCATCGTTCATTTCATTGAGAAATGTTGGCTGGAGCTGGAAGGAAGTAGAGTCTGTTGTCAGTCTGTTGACTGACCTATGCGCCCTGTAAATAGTGGGACAATTATGGATGACTTGCATTATTAAAAAAGGTCTAGGAAAAACTTTTAACACTGTGCTTTTTTATCTTCACCGTTTTTTGTCAACTATATACCGATGCATCATTAACTATTGTGTAACATCTAAAAAACACTTTAATTGATTGAAATATATTGAAATACATGTTTATATGTAGCTAGTCAGCATCTGTTGTTTTTATAGTTATAAAGAATATAATTTTTTACAATAACTAAATAAATTATATCAATACAAATAAAAAACATGACTAAGAAACTGTAAAGACCTGTCCATATATTTTGTTAATTATATAATACAGCAATAAAAAACACAAAGTCCATCACATCATAAACTATAAAATTCAGTTGATGTCCGAACAAACAATGGTTTTAGCAGGTTGGTTAGTACGTCTACTTTGTGCATGAAACAAGTAATCATTAGAACGATTGGTTACATGTAAATGATTGTACGTTTAGTATATCACAATTCCAGTGAGCCAGAAGTTTAGTTAATTGTGATGTTAAACATCTTGGAAAATTCCCAAAATGTATGTTAATGGCTAATTGAAATAATTTGAGTCAATTTAAGATATACCACTGGATGAATTTTAAGGCCTGCCTTGAAACTCAGTGCCTCTTTCCTTTACATGGTGGGGAAATCAGCCAAGACCGAAAAAAATGACCTCAACATGTCTTGTTCATAATTGGGATTCATTTTGCCCGAAGGTACAAACAAACAATTGTACAGAGATATAACCACCATACGGCTCCATACGGCTTTAGAAAGGAAACTGTTCTGTCCCTTAGAGATTAATGTAGTTTGTCATTCTCAAATTCTATATATAAAGTATTGATCCTAACTGACCTAAGACATAAAACTACAATTTAAGTTTACATGTATTTGGCTAAGGTATATGTAAAATTCTGACTTCAAGTGTACAGGTGCTGGTCATTTAATTAAAATACCATCAAAAAGTTAATTTATTTCAGTAATTCTATTCAAAAAGTGAGACTTGTATAATGTATACATTCATTCCACACAGACTGATACATTTCAAGTGTTCATTCTTTTTAATTTTGATGATTATAACTGACAACTAATGAAAACCCCAAAATCAGTATCTCAGAAAATGTGAATATTGCGAAAAGGTTCAATATTGAAGACACCTGGTGCCACACTATAATCAGCTAATTAACCAAAAAAAAACAACGCAAAGGCCTTTAAATGGTTTCCCAGTCTAGTTCTGTAGGCTACACAATCAGGGGGAAGACTGGTGACTTGACAAACATCCAAAAGACGACCATTGACACCTTACACAAAGAGGGCAAGACACAAAAGGTCATTGCTAAAGAGGCTGGCAGTTCACAGAGCTACGAAGGGAAGGAAAAGATGTAAAAAAAGTGTACAAGCAATAGGGATAACCGCACCCTGGAGAGGATTGTGAAACAAAACCCATTCAAAAATGTGGGGGAGATTCACAAAGACTGGACTGCAGCTGGAGTCAGTGCTTAAAGAACCACCACGCACAGACGTATGCAAGACATGGGTTTCAGCTGTCACATTCCTTGTGTCAAGCCACTCTTGACCAAGACACAGTGTCAGAAGCGTCTCACCTGGGCTAAAGACAAAAAGGACTGGACTGCTGCTGAGTGGTCCAAGATTATGTTCTCTGATGAAAGTAAATTTTGCATTTCCTTGGGAATTCAAGGTCCCAGAGTCTGGAGGAAGAGAGGAGAGGCACATAATCCACGTTGCTTGAAGTCCAGTGTAAAGTCAGTCAGTTATGGTTTAAGGGTGCCATGTCATCTGCTGGTGTTGGTCCACAGTGTTTTCTGAGGTCAAAGGTCAACGCAGCCGTCTACCAGGAAGTTTTTGAGCACTTCATGCTTCCTGCTGCTGACCAACTTTATGCAGATGCATATTTCATTTTCCAAAAGGACTTGGCACCTGCACACAGTGCCAAAGCTACCAGTACCTGGTTTAAGGACCATGGTAACCCTGTTCCTAATTGGCCAGCAAACTCGCCTGACCTTAACCCAATCTACTGCTCGAAATCCGGCTGACCAATGGAGACCCGTCATCTTGGAAGTCACCTAAACCCCGCCCACACGTTACAATTGTGTCAAAAATTCGCAACTGCAAAAAAAGAAACCGAGAGCAAAAACCTGAACTCGCAACTGCAAAAAAAGACAGAGAGCAAAAACCATGTCAACGTAAGCAGAGATAGAAAAAAAATTGCAATACATTTTTCTTTGCATTTAAAACGTTTTGATTTCTTGCGGATCTCGATACCTTTTCGTGGATGTTTTGCATTTAATATTATTATTTTTGTTTGCAATACATATTTCTTGGTTGCAATAGTAATAATTTTGTTTGTTCTTTTTGAGACAAATGTAACTCCATAAATAACTGCCCAGAAACATGGTGACTAAATAGTGTCGTAAACATATTATCTTTCTACACAATTAAACACAAATGATGCTAAAAGATAATGATAACTGAAAAACCTACAAGTAAAGCTTCTCCAAGGCTTAACACGGAGAGATGGCGAAAGATACAAATGCTGCTTTCTTCTAAGTTTTTGCAACATGGCTGAAAATCTTTAGCAGTTACTAAGCTGAGAACAGTGAAAGCTGTTATACAAATGACCACTAAGTGGTGCTAACTGCAACTAAAACATGTCTAAAAAGATGCAAGACATGACACATTACAACATCAGTCTTAATGGTTCTTAACAAAGAGAACATTATTGTAACCAGTGCTAGGCGATCTTTGGCAATGAACAGTCTTTGGGGTAAGATGGTAGAGAGGACTAACCAACACACCCACCCTTTGGAACACGTTGTTGATTACAGGTAAGAAGGAGTTTAGCCATTACCTCATCTCCAACGGTATAGAAGTCAATCATTTTTCATTCATCTCAGACACAGAGTCACAATGGTGCAATGGCGTTAAACAAAACAAACATCCGTCAAACCATTAAAAGTTGGACAGATGTGTGATTGTCACGTCCCAATAGGAAATGAAGGAGGAATCCAGACAAGAGAGGACGACGTTGATATGCTTCCTTTCAATAGTGATCTTTAAATGGCAGTGCAACACATGCACTGCCCAAGTTAGAAATAAACAAAGAGAGCGACGCAGCGCTAAATAATCAGTCCCTTTAGGGGATACTGATAACTGAGTAAATCGAATTATATAGATTCGAGAATGCAATACAAAGAGACAAGTAACATGCAACAACACCTCACAAAGACCGGGCCAAACACAGGGGACTTATATACGAGACTAACAAGGGAGAATGGGCACCAGGTGTGTGATAATGACGAGACAGACAATGTGATGAGAAAAGGGGCGGTGGCACTAGTAAGCCGGTAACGACGAGCGCTGAAGCCTGCCCGTAGATGACTGTAGACTGGCTTCGGGAGGAGCTGTCACCGGATTTGCGACAGTGATGTACACAGACAATGATTCAGTGATATTTGTCACACACGCTGGGGATTGGGTTCTCCCAATCGGACCATTCTTGGGTTTCTTGACTGATAAGCTACCCGATGGTGACAGCATTGCAGAGTTTGTTAGTGGAGGGCACAAAACATACGGTTACAAAACCGTTAAAGGCCTGAAATGTCTCAAGGCAAAGGACATAACTCTCAACAGCTACAACACAACTATTGGGGTTGGTCGATAACTTTGTGCGAGGTGAAGGTGTTAATTCTGACACTATTTATAGAAATAAAAGAAAGTTTAAAGTTGTGTACAACAAGTGTATACTGCTTCCCGGTTACAGCACTAGACCTCAAGGTTACTAGATCACATTCTAAGATGGATATGGTGATTGTAGCGATTTTGACCCGCGACTACAGCACCCCATTAACTTGGGTAAAACATATTTAGTGACAAAGTCATTGGATAATGCAGACATTGTTTTTTCCAAAAAATTCAGAGTATAGTCTGGGTTAATTCATGCTGGCAAGCTTTGTATGATGAGATACTTTTTTAGAGGGATTACCAGCATTGTTGTCATGGCATCAGAGAGTTTTCACGCAATATTCACAGCACCGAAACCTGAGTTCTATCTATCCAAACCTGTAAAAAAAAAATGTATTTTAAAGGGAAATCGAGTCAAACTATTTGTTTTTAATGACGACAGATACAGCCCGGGCTTTCTTGTTTTTTATGGAGAGTTTAACATTAGGAGTGCCAGAGCCGTTTTCATTCCCTTAAGCGCCAGACACCGTGCCCCCTGGCGTCATTAGCATACGAATTATCCCAATTAGCACCAACATTCTCATCCGCAGCTTCACCAGCCTGTGTAACCTGCCATCAACCGCATCAGATCATCTACTGTGTTATCATCCTGAATGATCCCGGTTCCTCCTGGGAAATTGTCGAGGTGTCCATGAGCAAGACACCTAACCCCAGCGGCTCCTGGCGAGCCTGAATGGGTGAATGTGAGGCAGGATCTGTAAAGCACTTTGGATAAAAGCGCTTTAATAAAAGCACAGCATATACCATTTACCAATTATGTAAAGTAAAATATTTTACAAAAAATATGCATGATTTTAAAATGCACAGGATATGGCGTGTAAATTTAAAAAAATCAAATAAATGAAAATCAATCAAACTGTAGGCTAAGTCCTATTTTTATGTAGTGCTAAAACATTTTAGATCACAAGCGATGTGCACAATCAAATGATTTGCGCATGATTGACCGATAAACCAATGAGTTTATATTTATTTCTCCGGTCCACAGTCAGCACACATCTTCAGTTGTTTGTGTCCTGAGCAGGACACGCAAACTAACCGATTACACTGCGTACAGTGATCGTATAGAACGGACCAAAACGGGTACATTGTTCATATAGAACGGACCAAAACGGGTCCAGTTTCATATAGAACGGACCAAAACGGTCCAGTTTCACATAGAATGGACCAAAACAAGTCCAGTTTCATATAGAACGGAACAAAAGGGTCCAGTCTCATATAGAACAGACCAAAACGCGTCCAGTTTCATATAGATCGGACCAAAACGGGTCCAGTTTCATGCTCTTTCTGCCGTATGCGCCCCGGACTTACAAAAGCGCAATGAAGGCTTTGAGTTCATCAACAGACATATGTCCCACATGCTTCTCTGTGTGCCTATTGATAATTATAGTTTATATTTGTTAAATTTTGATACAAAACGATATTTTGTTGAAGCCTCTTATAGGCTATATGAATACACTGAGGTTCATTCGTTTCATTAATTATTGAGTGCAATAGGCGCATGACATATGGAACTAATAAATAGTTTAAAATTAAATAAATGGGCTTTATACATGTAATTGGATGAATTCGTTTTGTTTATTTAGTGAAACATATTTTTCTTTATAAACTTACCTCTTTTTTGTAGTTCATTCAAATACAACCAAGCCAATCTACTGTCTATGTGTACCTCTCAGTCTATTGTCTGTGTATCGCCCAATCAACCATTGACGTCATAGGTTCAGTGAGGTGTGATCAGTGTCTGGTTACCGCAATTGACCCTTCGCTAAGCCACGCCCTCCTTAGTTACTGTTGCTACGCCTGGAAAGCTTTCGAGCCTGGCACGTCTATTGCAGTATGTATGCACCAGTGTCATTCCCAATGAGATATTTAGTCATTTTTGGCGAACAGGTGAAATATCTGAAAGAGCAAGACAAAAGGGGCTGCAGTATGCATTCTAGGGATATATCCACGACATAATATGCAACCGATTAGAGAATAACGTCTTTAAAATTGAAGCGAAAGCCGGTCCCAGCGCAAGCAGCAGCTGCCTCATACGCTAACCATTCAAGTGGGAAACACACAAATTGAGGAACAGCTATGTTCATGCACAGCAGTAATAGAGTGTACCTATAGTGAATACATGATGACTACTGTTAATGAACTGATTAAGTTCACATACCAACATTTCCCTTGGAGATCTCCGGGCAAGCCCCCTGATGTTCCGTCCTTAGACCTAATACCGGGAGAGCCGCAATCGGATTGGGGTACTCAGAGGTAGGACGTCGATTAACAAAATGCTGAAATACATTTTAAAGTATTTCAGTGAGCCTCCGTATTGACTTTAATCATCTTATTTTACGTTCAAATATATGCATTATGAACAAAGAACCGTCATTTTCTAAGCAATGCTGTGCTGAGTTAGTTAGTTAGCTAGCTAACATTAGCGTGTTCTTATTGGAGGAAACGTAAGTGTTTTTGTTAATCCTGTCGACATTTAGTTGTGAATGGGGTCTCCCACACTGCTGGATCAGCGCCCGGCATTTCTCCCCTTGGGCTTTTGGTTTGGGGAAAGGAAAAAATTCCACCCCTTCCCGTCCAAACTTTTAGGATATCGGGTAGCAGATTTACACAATCCATAAGCACAACGCGTTGGCATGTTTCCCTTGCTAGAAAGCTTGACAGACCTCCTGCGCCTAGTTACGGTTGCTAAACCACGATTGGCCTGTTGCGGTTTTCGGGCGTGGCTTAGCGAAGGGTCAATTAGCGCCTCTTGGGTACCAATGCCCAGCGGCTTGGGATTATGGCGACAGGAAGGCAGTTTAGGTATCAAAAAACAAGTAAATAGTAGTTTTATATAGTGTTCGGTTTGTGATTTTGCAATTCTGAAAACGGGACAAGGTAAAATGCACGTATTTAGGAAAGGTCATGGAAGGACGAGGCTGTAGCTTTTCAACATTATATATTTATTTTAATTACTAACTGCAACGCCCGCGGGGTTGGGCTGTTGGCGCTTCTAGTGTTAACCATTCGTGGCTTGTTAAGCATATTCCTCAGATTGACTGGAGGACCGAGGCTGTTACTGGTTGGAGCCCGTTTTGCTTAGCCCACTGTCTGAGGGCTGCCCCACATGTCCTGAACAGAGAGGTTTCTCCGCCCGCGGAGGATATCAATTTGTCTCTGGTTCCTTCAGAATACTGGAATCTAAAGGAGGTTTTCAATAAATGCCGAGCCATCTCTCTACCTCCTCATCGGCCATACAACTGTGCCATAGACCTCCATCCAGGCACATCGCCTCCCCGTGGACATCTCTACTCTCCGTACCTGAAATGAAGGCCATGGCGGATTTTGTTGAGGTTTCCCTCAGGGCTGGGATTATACGGCCATCCTCCTCCTTTGCTGGTGCCAGATTCTCCTTTGTGGCCAAAAAAGATAAGACCCTGCATCCTTGCATTGACTATCAGGGCCTGAATGACATTACGGTAAAGAACCGCTATCCACTTCCTCTACTGGCCACTGCATTTGAGCTTCTTCGGGGGGCCACCGTCTTCTCTAAGCTAGATCTGCGCAATGGTCCGGATACGAGCAGGTGATGAATGGAAGACAGCGTTTAACACTGCCAGTGGACATTATGATTACCTTGTTATGCCGTTCGGATTGACTAATGCCTCTGCTGTTTTTCAGACGCTATTGAACGATGTTCTCCGGGATATGATTAACCGTTTTGTCTTTGTGAACCTGGACAACATTCCGATGTTTTTTCTCTGTCCAGGAACACACATGTTCGACAGGTCCTTCAGTGGTTAGTGCGAGTTCCATTTTTGGGGTACATAGTTGCCGACGGCAGTATCCAGATGGACCCGGGCAAGGTCCAGGCCATTACAGACTTGCCACAACCTACCTCACGCCTGGAGTTGCAACATTTTTTGGGATTTGCAAATTTCTCCCCAAACAGACAAAGTTCAAAATGTCTCTATTTGAATGCTAAATTAACTTCATTTTAAAAACTTTGTAACAAATTAGATTTAAATGTATGTAAACATTCAAGAGTAATGTATTTCGTTTAACTCAACAATATATTTCTGTCAAAATAACATACAACTAAATCAATTTCAGGATGACAGTGACTCAGACTTACATGCACTCAAAGTTGTATTCAAAGTACTCAAAGTTTTCAAAGTATAATTGGTTTCCACAACAGATTAAGGTAGTGGCCTGTGATTCAAGTTGACAGTGGGAGGCCCTCTAATATGAAGGACAAAATATGACATAAGAATAAATAAATAAATGTGGAAATAAAAAAATTAAATACATAAATACATTAAAATTATATACATTTCGGTCAATAAATAGGCTATTTCTGTATGTTTATATTTATTCTTTATTTATTAATGTATTTATTTGTGTATTTCCACGTGTATTTATTTACACTTCTACATTTCAACATTTATTTTTTCATATATTTATACACGTATTTATGCTTTTCTACATTTATTTATGCTTTTCTACTTTTATGTATTTATGTGTCAGTATGCTAATAAGGTAGGCGGTCCTACCTCAGTCTACAGCTGGATTAGTCAAATTGGTGTGAATCTACTACTAATGCCTTAACTTGTACACTACATGTGAGATTTCCCTTTAGCTGCTATTAGCTGAAATAAAGTTCTTAGTCCAGTGTGAATGATGGAAAGTTTTATTCGAGAAATTGCCAATGATTTAAGATCATTGGCAGACAGTATTGAAAACAATGCATCCAAGGACTACCTTCGATTTAGTCTCGGAAGATTAAGCGAGGATTTAGTGCAGCTTAACGCTGACATGGATGTAGAAGTTGACAAAGCTGTTCCGGACAGCCTTCAAGAAGTCGACCGACAACTTCACATCATTTACGAAACCGAGGAAGCCTCGATTGGACGTCCATCGTACATTTTACCACCCGAACTAATTGAAGCTCATCTCCTTTTGGAGCATACTGCTGGGGATATTGCTCATGTGTTTGGAGTGTGCGAGAGAACTATTCGTCGGAGGATGGTACAGCATGGGATAAGGTAGTTTTAATCAACGTTTTGTCTATCAATACTTTACTGACATGATTTTCACAGGTGTAGTAATCCCCTCAGTAGCAGCGGGTGAGCTGCGGAGATTCGGTTTGCGGTTGATTAGCAACCGGAGTTGTTTATGTTAAGTTTCAGTATTTAACGGCTAACGACTTCCGTAGCCAAATAAAAAAGCTGACTCCATTGATTTATATTACCACCTCTATACAGGTGTCTCACCTGCCCATACTGCCCTTTTTAGTAGGTTAGTACTGTGGTCATATAATGTTAACTTTAGAATCTTTATTTACAATCAGAGACAACGATCTATTAACTCCTTTGGAGGACAAGGATTTGGATGCTGTGACCCAAGTTCTGCATCACCATCCCAACTGTGGTTACAAAATGATGTATGGGCAACCGAATGCACAAGGCATTCGCATACAGAGTAAGTGATTGTTGCGTTATCCATTATTTGCATCTGGGCTACTTGTGAATTAACTGTGAAA
Source organism: Dallia pectoralis (assembly GCA_029465975.1). Lineage (NCBI taxonomy): Eukaryota > Metazoa > Chordata > Actinopteri > Esociformes > Umbridae > Dallia > Dallia pectoralis. The sequence goes on from CM055730.1 coordinate 24,783,127, forward strand.
TTGGGAAAGGCTCAACTCGAATTTGTGTATTTTTTCTCCAAATCGATAGGGCAGCGTGTGCAAGAATCTATGCGCCGCGTTGATCCTCAAGGAGTTTTAATGCATACCCTTCAGCTAAACCCACGAAGGCGTAGGAGATACTCCGTACCAGCGCTAAACAGTTTGTGGCACATCGATGGCAATCACAAATTGATCAGGTATCTTAATCTATACCAGTTTTACAAAATAGCATGCTTAGTACAGTGAATATTCCTAGCCTTGAAAAGCAGATACCTTGTACAGAGTGTTGTAAGAAGGATTAAATGACTCATTCAAATCATCACTCCACAAAACCATAAATAAATCACCTTGTTTAGGTGTGAGGTTTTTAATGTGTGCTCCATTTTCTTGTTGGCTAAACCTGCATTGTCAGATCAGCTGTAAGTAACTGTCTTGTGGTGTCTGTATTGGTATTTACTAGAGTGTAGAAGTCTGTACTGGTATTGCTAGTGTGTAGAAATATGCTAGTTTCAGCCCTATCAGCAAACAATAGGCTAGGTTCCGCCTTCAACTCTAATCTGACCACCGCTAAAGCTGCTTTCTATCACCGGGAATTCCAGGACTCCGCTTCCAACCCAAAAAAGCTCTTCTCCACCTTCTCCACACTCCTCACCCCTCCTCCACCTCCTCCGTCATCGTCCCTTTCAGCTGACAACTTTCTTACCCACTTTCAACAGAAAGTGGACAACATTCGAGCATCATTCACCCATCCGCCAGATATCGCTATTTCGCCTCACACTGACTCTGTCCCTGGTCAGAGTTCCTTCTCCACGCTCGGTCCAGAAGACACCCTGCAACTAGTCCAATCCAGCCGACCGACAACATGCCCGCTTGACCCTATCCCTTCCCCACTCCTCCAGTCCATCTCCACGGACCTTCTTCCATATCTCACATCTCTAATAAACACTTCTCTAACATCAGGATGTGTCCCTTCCGACTTCAAGAGGGCCAGAGTGACTCCGCTCCTCAAGAAACCGTCTCTCGACCCGTCGGATGTCAACAACTACAGACCTGTGTCCCTCTTGTCCTTCCTTTCCAAAACGCTTGAACGCGTCGTAGCTGACCAACTGTCCTCCTACCTCTCGCAGAACAATCAACCTGGACCCTAACCAGTCAGGATTCAAGACGGGCCACTCAACTGAAACAGCGCTGCTCTGCGTAACTGAAGCCCTACGCAAGGCCCAAGCCAACTCTCTCTCCTCTGTTCTCATTCTACTAGACCTATCTGCTGCCTTTGACACAGTAAACCATCAGATCCTGCTCTCCACCCTCTCTGACCTGGGGATCTCAGGAGCGGTGCATTCCTGGTTTTCCTCCTACCTGTCGGACCGTTTTTACCAGGTGGTGTGGCGAGGCTCGCCGTCGAACATGCAGCCCCTTGTCACTGGGGTCCCCCAAGGATCGGTCCTAGGCCCTCTCCTTCTCTCCTTATACACCCGGTCTCTTGGCTCTGTCATATCCTCTCATGGCCTCTCCTATCACTGCTATGCAGATAATACCCAACTATTTTTCTCATTCCCACAGTCTGACACCCAGGTAGCATCCCGTATCTCTGCATGTCTGGCTGACATCTCGGCCTGGATGTCTGCACACCATCTGAAACTCAACCTTGGTAAAACTGAACTGCTCTTCTTCAAAGGAAGAGCCTGCCTGCTCCAGGATCTGTCCATTACGGTGGACAACGTCACAGTCCCCGCTACCCAATGTGGGAAAAACCTTGGCGTGACCCTTGACAACTCCCTCTCATTTTCTGCACACATCAAGGCGGTGTCCCGGTCTTGCAGGTACATGCTCTACAACATTCGGAAAGTAAGGCCGTATCTTACGCAGGAAGCCGCACAAGTGCTGATCCAGGCACTTATCATCTCCCGTCTCGACTACTACAACTCCCTTCTGGCTGGTCTCCCAGTGTGCGCCTTCAAACCCCTGCAACTCATTCAAAATGCAGCAGCCCGCCTGATCTTCAATCTACCAAAGTTCTCCCACGTCACTCAGCTGCTCTGCACACTACACTGGCTCCCGGTCGAAGCACGCATCCACTACAAAACCATGGTGCTAGCCTATGGGGCAGTAAGAGGAACCGCCCCCTCCTACATCCAGTCACTAATCAAGCCGTACACACCCACGCGAGAACTTGGTAGTGCCATCCCTACGGGAGGGCAACTCCCGATCTGCTCAGTCTAAATTATTCTCCGTGCTTGCCCCGCAATGGTGGAACAACTCCACTCTGGAGATCAGATCATCGGACTCTCTACCAATCTTCAAAAAACGTCTAAAAACCTTCCTCTTCAAACTGTACCTCCAGTACAAATGAATGGAGCTCCACAACTCTTGCCTGTTCGAAACTTCACTACGATTATCACCCATTCCTCCTCTCCTAGCACCCCTTCTATCTCTAGCACTTCCCCCTGCACCCACCCAGGAACAATGTACTTATTGCCTTTTTGATGTGTGTTTTAGCTATATGTGAAATGCCTGCACTTATTGTAAGTCGCTCTGGATAAGAGCGTCTGCTAAATGCGCAAAATGTAAAATTAATGATTATCCTAACATAAATTAGGTATGTGCAAAATTGGTAAACTAATGAATACTTTTATGAAGTGGGTTGAGTGCATTTTTTGGGAACATGTTGTATTTATTACAACACCTAAAGCTAGTTTTACTTGTACACAGAGAAGCATGATACAGATAGTGATACAGGTAGTGTGGATGCTTTTAATCTATGCTCATACATTTCAGATGGCGCTTTGTTGTGCATGGTGGTATTGACGGTTTTAGTCGTCTGATCGTGTACCTGTCTGCCGCCACCAACAATCATGCAGCAACAGTCCTGAGGGGCTTTCTAGAAGCCGTTGATGTCTATGGGGTGCCATTTCGCGTAAGGTCGGATAAAGGGGGGGGGGGAATGTTGGTGTTGCACGTTACATGGTGGCTAACAGAGGACTTAACAGGAATTCACACATTGCTGGCAGGAGTGTCCATAATCAAAGGTAATATATTTAGGTGTTTATGAGGTTTCAGAAGTCGTCTTCCAAAGTAACTGTGTTTTTTGTACAAAATTTCCTTTTAGTGTTTACATGAACAGTTTAACATATTAAGTAGATGGATACTAACACATATAGAATGTTGCACTCATTTTCGTTGCCACACACTTTTAAATTGCTAGTCTAATACACACATTCTCACAGACTGACATAATGATATCTTTCCATCAGAATAGAGAGGCTCTGGAGAGCTGTATACGTGGGAGTGCTTGACCTCTTCTACACCATTTTTACAAACCTTGAGAGAGAAGGCCTTCTAAATCCTGAAAGTGAAATACATCTCTATGCTCTACACTGGTGCTTTGCTTGAGTTTTCCCAGCGTGGTTGGAACTGCCACCGACTGAGCACTAAGGGAAATCAGTCCCCCCTTCAACTGTGGACTCACCATGAGCATGAGTCACAGCAGAACCCGATGCAGGTTTGAATTAATTCTGTTTTTGTTAGACTTTCTAACTAAGTTATCAGATATTATTTAATTTGATTGTTTCAATTGTTAATGCCGTAATAGACCATCCCAAAATCTTGCACACCTGCATCTGTGGAATAATGTTACTATTAAAGAAGCATGTTATCCAATAATCTTTTTATTTCCAACACTTGCTACAATGTTAAATTACCAGATAAACTAATTAAAGATGGCGTTCAAGTCTGTACATAATGACCTCAATGACCTACTTTTTGGATTTTGGTTGAACACACTTTATAATCAGATCTTCTGTAATTATAGGTTGACATGGAGTATGGGGTTGACTGGACTGGACCTTGTGGTTATCGACAGTCTGATGTTGTAGTCCCTGAAATTCAGCTGCAGCGCTCACTGACTGAGCAGGAAGTAGCAAGCCTGACAGAGCCCGATGGCCCTCTTTCCAATGTGTTGGATGTCTACATTCAAACCGTGAGCCAATTATCAGAAATGCTCCAGTAAATTCCTGATAATGTATGAGTATTGAGTATGACCAGGACGTCTTTGTTCATGTATGTTTTTTGGTGTAAGATGAAGAGGCAATAATAACAAAGTGACCTTAGACCATACCAAAACTAGTGTCTTTGCTTGTAACAGCAGCGAGGAGGTCTCGTTCAAAGAGAGCGTACTCCTTATAATGTCCTGGGAGCTTAAGCAGGTGGAAGCAGGTAGCCGATTTTGGAAAGCAGCTTTCCAACACTTCAACATCCAGGTGTCTGGGAAGGACATTCCAGCCCACCCAGAACTGCACCAGACTGCCAAGCAGGCTTGGAGACGCTACCACAGGAGGTGAATTACATAACTGTTATAGCCTAAAATGATTTCCTGAAAACATCAGTGAGTAATACTAAAATAAAAAGGTGTGGAGTTGTTACTTTAGCTGAGAACCAACAGTTAAAGAGACAATTTGTACATTTGGGAACAGATAAATGACAATAAATCACATTGCAGAGCTTAAATCAAATGTGTGGGACTATTACATAAAACATATTTACTTACCATTCACAACTTACTTGATCCTACACACATCTTCTAGAGAGAGAGATCACAGTCTTCATCTTGTGTGGGCCAGTTAATCTTGTCCAAGACCATCTAACAAAATATTTTTAAACTATTAATGAACGCTTGCTTTTCTAAACACAAATAATATTACATCCAATTAACTGCCATACAGATAAGTATATACAATTATTCACATACTGACAAAAGTTGAAGTGTAACTAGATAGCGTACAATTTCTGCAGAAATTGTGATGATGTGTGCTTGCGGCCACCCGTAGTCGACTGTTTACTGATGTCAACTGCCAAACTGAGGTGACACTGCTGCTACATGCACCATAGTATACAATGTGTTAAACCTATCAGTCATTACTCATGAATACACACTGCTGCTGCATGCACCATAGTATGCAATGTGTTAAACCTATCAGTCATTACTCATGAATACACACTGCTGCAACATGCACCATAGTATGCAATGTGTTAAACCTATCAGTCATTACTCATGAATACACACTACTGCTGCATGCACCATAGTATGCAATGTGTTAAGCCTATCAGTCATTACCCATGAATACACACTGCTGCTACATGCACCATAGTATACAATGTGTTAAACCTATCAGTCATTACTCATTACTACAGTAGTAGCTAACGCTAGCTAGCGCGCTAACGCTAGCTAACATGCTAACGTGTAAACAGAGACCCAGAGAAATAACTTACCTATCCATTCATTGCTGCAGGCTGTCTGAATGTATGCATACACTTAAAGTAGTAGCTAACGCTAGCTAGCGTGCTAACGCTAGCTAACATGCTAACGTTAGCTAGCGCGCTAACGCTAGCTAACATGCTAACATGTAAACAGAGACCCAGAGAAAGAACTTACCAATTCATTCATTCGTTCATTGCAGGCAGAGTCTTTGTCTGTAACCAGGCAACTATGCCTTTGTCAGGAGGACCAGCTGTTCTCATCGATATCAGAGCGCGCTGCCTCCTTCCCCCCCGCCCCTTCCAGAATGTTCCTACTATTTAGCCAATCAACAACCAGAAAATGCTGCTTCACTGTCTATCATTTCAAAAGATTCAGACATGGTCGTATACTTTTAGCTCTACTAACCAGAGTTTTACTCACACAGTTTAAACAATTATATCACGAGAATCCTAAGAACCAGGCGGACATTTTGATGTATAACATGTATATGTAACCCCGGAAATGTAGGCGCTATTACAATTTACAAACGAACAAAAAAACACCAAAAATCGCTTTCAAATTAGAGTGGAGAAAATCACCGTTTCTATGGATGTCTATGGGGAGGCGCAAGTTGGAAACAAAAGGACATAACGAAATAAATATATATGTTACAGCTTATATTTGAACATTTTGAGTGACAGCACAAATAGATGAACGTTTTGATATGCCATTTGTGTGTAAAGGGTTGAAACTCAGGCAGCAGTAGCAGTTTACAAATGTTTTCTACATTTTCTGCTGAATGGGCTCTCACACTCTAGTTTTGAAGATTCCGTCAATGTATTTCAATGGGGATTAATTAGCGACATTATCGTTAATATTTCGTAAACTACATAACGAAACTTTCTACAAAACAATAGCAACTAAATAGGTTTCGGGACGCACATTTTGACAATTTTTTGTCTATCTACTGCAAAAACTGTGGGAGGAGTAGGGGTGGTCAAAATTTGATATAATAATAATAATAATATATATGTGAGATTACAATATGTGTCCTTGACCATAGTCAAGCACACATAATTAGGCCATAGTCCGTTTATAGTGTGTTTTAAAAAAACATACTTGTGGTTTTGAATGTGTAACCTAACTAGGAGTACTTCCCAACTTTTAAAATGTATTTCCTTTCAGGCAGTGATTGGTATCTGTTAGTTTCTATCAAAATCAACAAGCAAACAACTTTTAGCAGTATTTGCTAATGCAATGACATTGTTAGTTAGGCTGAACAGAAAAGTGGTGACTGTTAAAATGTACTGAAACTCATGGTTGTCTTAAATAAAAAAGATCACCTTCCACAGGCTAAGAGGTATATTTTTGACTTTGCATTTCCCTGTGGTGTGCATTGTATATCAGACATTCTTGGAAAGAGAAGGGGAATTGTGTCTTTCCTCCCTGTTAGCAAAGGCCAGATCAGTGTTTCCTGTAAACCCCGTCGTAATTGTTTGACTTGTCTGGAGGTTCTTCCAATGACCTGCAAAATATAAATAGAAAAGCCAAGGAGTCTTATAAATCTTCAACCATCAACATTTGTGTATCTTAATTGTTTTTTAAATCAAAGCCAGTACATTAAACTTAAATATGACTTGTTAAAAACAGAACTCTCACAGCATGGAGGACCAATTTGTCAAGCAGCCATCTTCTGTTCTCAGATGTAACTCGAGGAAAATCCAAGGACACTGCTAGCTCATTGATTGTATGTTGTTCTTCAGATGATAATTCCACACTACCATCCAGCTAACAAATAAAAGTAATACTTAATAGACTCGATTTGATTAATTAATATGGAAATACTTGTCACGCCGGCTCTGTCTCATTGCCGGCGAAGTGTGTATGTAGGATGAAAGGAGGCAGGCACAGGATCCGTAGCGTTGATGAGTTTTAATGTAAGCTCTTGTGACAACGCAACTTGCTACGTACTCACTAGTACAGGAAAAGTAACAAAACCAGCGACACAGCGCTTAAAGGTAAATGCCCAACAACAAGGGCTCAATATGAACAACAGACACACAAATGTCTGTAATATAACGCCGGGTGGCGTGTACACACATACAACAGTGAACAATACCACACGAGGACATGACCCAACAGAGGAAGCCTATATAGGAGACTAATGGGGGAATGAACACCAGGTGTGTGCAATAGACAGGACTAGACAATGTGACTAATGAGGGGGCGGCGGCCGCTAATACGTCAGAGACGACGAACGACGAAACCCGCCACCAGAGGTTAGTGGAGCTGCGCTAGAGGGATTCCTCACAATACTGGGTAATTATGTATAAATATGTTCTCTTAATTAGTCATTTGTTATTCATTCCTATTTTGAACCCTTAGAAAAAGTGATCATACCAACTTGATTGTCTCACGGATATCAAGGTCAGCACAGTCCTCAATATCTAGTGTGGCTTCTTGTGGGGATCCACCAAAGAGCACATGCAGGATCGTAGTGCTCAGCCCACCTAGGCATGGGCCATTATGTAGGAATGAATGACAAATCATTCGGCCAGCAACAACAAAGAAGTCACTCTCCAAATGGAAATGGGAAGTGGAGGGAATCAAATGATCTTTTTCACCCTCAAACAGAAGAGTTCCCCCTGGCACTTAAAATAAAAGTGTAAAGTCAAAAAACATAGAATTAAAGTTAAATGACATTAGAATATTTCAAGCAAATATTCATCTGCCACTGGATACTCTGACTTCATCCTTCAGTCTACAAGTTAAGTTAAAAACAGCTATATTCATGTATGAATCAGGCAGGTTATTGAACAAGTCTGGGAATATATGTCTGGCACAGACCAAACATAGAACATTATAGCTGATAAACAAGCAAACCAAACTTACCAAAACTGATATCAAAGCCATGCTGAAGTTTCGACATGATTGTTGCAAAGAAATGCCAAGTCACACCATCACCAATTGCTGGATCTCCTGAGAAAACATCAGTGAACAGAAAGTGTTAATTAAATGTGCGGTTAGTACGCAATCTGACAAATTACACTAAAGATCAAAACACTACCTCTCCAAAACTTAAAGAACAATCCCAACAATCGTTAAATAAATAGTCTGGTACATTGTTTAGTGTGTAACACATTTACCATGCAGATTACATGTCAAAGGGGAAGCACACTCAACATGAGCCATCTTATAAAAAGAAAGGATTGCCCTTTCCCTGTCCTCTGCACTGTCTCCAAGATCCATTGTAAGCCTTAAAGGTTTTCCAGTTGCATGCTCATTTAGAATTTCTTCTTTGAATCTCTTATCTGTGGGATCTGGAATAATTTTCCAATCTAAAACCATTAAAACGGTATTTAATCCATATACTTGCAAAACAGCAGGGTTTTCAAATACTTATTTTCCTCACTGTATGTAGAGAACTATGGAGGACCAAGTCTGCCAGAATTAAAAATAAATGAATAAATAAATAAATGGACCAATACAAGTATTTTACATCAAAATATACGTAAAAAAATAAATTATAGAATTAAAAATGTATTAATCTGTCGTTTTCTCCTATTTATTTATTTCCACAATCATTTATTTCTGTAATTATTTATTTCTGTAAGTATTTATTTCCGTTTATATTTATTTCCGTTGACATTTATTTCCGTTGACATTTATTTCCGTTGACATTTATTTCCGTTGACATTTATTTCCGTTGACATTTATTTCTGTATTTCCTCAACCTTAGGCAAATGAGGAGGGGGTCAACCATAGTACGTCACAGTGGTATCAGTAATCCTATTGGTTAACCGGTGTAGGAGTTCCAAGACTTAATAAGTCTAGACTGCTATAACTACGGAAGTAATGCACTGCCTATGGCGTTTAAATTTCTTAAAATCGAATAAATGAAAATCCATCGAACTGTATGTCCTATTTTGATGTAGACATAAAACATTGATCAAATGATTTGCTCATGATTGGCTGATAAACAAATCTATTTATATGTATCTCTCAGTCCACAGTCGGCTCACAGCTTTAGTTGTTTGTGTCCTGAGTAGGACACGCAAACTAAACCGGTTACATTGCGCACAGTATTCATATCGGACCAAAACGGGTCCATAGATCGGACCAAAACCATCCCAGTTTCATATAGATCAGACCAAAACGGGTCCGGTTTCATATAGAACGGACCAAAACCAGCCCAGTTTTGTATAGAACGGACCAAAACGGCCTCCCCGGGAATCATCACCTTAACGTGGTGGAGAGGTTTGTGTGCCCCTATGAACCTGAGGGCTGGGTTGTCTGGAGCTTCATGCTCCTGGTAGGGTTTCCCAAGGCAAAGTGGTCTCAGGCGAGGGGCCAGACTAAGAATGGTTCACCAAGACCCCATGAAAGATAGAGGGAAAAGGAGCGAGACCCTGCCTGGAGGAAGCCCAGGGCCCTCGTCTGGAGCCAGGCCCAGACGGCGGGCTCGAAAGCGAGCGTCTGGTGGCCGGGTTTGCCACGGAGCCCGGCCGGGCACAGCCCGAACGAGATACGTGGCATCTCTCTCCTCTCCATCCTGTGGGCCCACCACTCACAGGAACAACCGCAGGGGTCGGGTGCGCTGTCATATGGGTGACAGTGAAGGTGGGGGGTCTCGACGGATCAGACCCGGGCGGCAGAAGCTTGCTTTGGGGACGTGGAACGTCACCTCACTGGGGGAAGGAGCCAGAACTTGTGCGTGAGGTGGAGCGATACCAGTTGGATCTGGTGGGACTTACCTCTACGCACAACCGTGGCTCTGGAACCTTACCCCTGGATAGGGGTTGGACTCTGTTCTTCTCTGGAGTTGCCCAGGGTGAGAGGCGGCGGGCTGGTGTGGGGATACTCACGAGCCCACGTCTGAGCACGGCGGTGTTGGAGTTTACCCCGGTGGATGAGAGGTTTGCCTCCCTACGCCTAAGGGTGGTGGGGGAAAACTCTGACTGTTGTTTGTGCTTATGCACCAAACAGCAGTTCGGAGTATTCAGCCTTCTTGGAGACCCTGAAGGAGTCCTATATAGGGCTCCAGTAGGGGACTCCATCATTCTGCTGGGAGACTTCAACGCACATGTGGGCAACGATGGAGACACCTGGAGAGGCGTGATTGGGAGGAACGGCCTCCTGATCTAAACCCGAGCGGTCGTTTGTTATTGGACTTCTGTGCTAGTCATGGATTGTCTATAACAAACACCATGTTCGAACATAAGGAGGCGCATAAGTGTACATGGTACCAGAGCACCCTAGGCCGAAGGTCAATGATCGATTTTGTGATCGTATCGGCTGATCTAAGGCCGCATGTTTTGGACACTCGGGTGAAGAGAGGGGCAGAGCTGTCAACTGATCACCATCTGGTAGTGAGTTGGATCAGAGGGTGGGGAAAGACTTTGGACAGACCAGGTAAGCCCAAACGGGTGGTGCGGGTGAACTGGGAACGTCTGGAGGAGGCCCCTGTCCGAAAGATCTTCAACTCACACCTCCGGCGGAGCTTTTCAGGCATCCCTGTGGAGGTTGGGGGCATTGAACCTGAGTGGGCAATGTTCAAAGCTTCTATTGCTGAAGCTGCGGCGGTGAGCTGTGGTCTCAAGGTCCTAGGTGCCTCAAGGGGTGGTAACCCTAGAACACCGTGGTGGACCACGGTGGTCAGGGAAGCTGTCCGACTGAAGAAGGAGGCCTTCAGGGATATGCTAGCCCTGGGGACTCCGGAGGCAGTTGCAGGGTACCGACAGGCCCGAAGGGCTGCAGCCGCTGCCGTGTCAGAGGCAAAGCAGCGGGTGTGGGAGAAGTTTGGAGAAGCTATGGAGAAGGACTTTCGGTCGGCACCAAAATGCTTCTGGAAAACCGTTCGGCACCTCAGAAGGGGAAACGGGGAACCATCCAAGCTGTGTACAGTAAGGATGGGACACTGTTGACCTCAACTGATGATGTGATCGGGCGCTGGAAAGAGCATTTTGAGGAGCTCCTGAATCCGACCTACACGCCCTCTAGTACAGAGGCAGAGCTGGAGGCTGATGGAGGGTCATCGTCAGTTTCCCTGGGGGAAGTCGCTGAGGTAGTCAAACAACTCCACAGTGGCAAAGCCCCAGGGACTTTGGGTGGGGAAGGGCTGTCTTGGTTGACACGCCTCTTCAACATTGCATGGAAGTCTGGGACAGTGCCAGAGGAGTGGCAGACCGGGGTGGTGGTTCCCCTCTTTAAAAAGGGGGACCAGAGAGTGTGTGCCAATTACAGAGGTATCACACTCCTCAGCCTCCCTGGTAAAGTGTACTCCAAAGTGCTGGAAAGGAGGGTTCGGCCAATAGTCGAACCTCAGATTGAAGAGGAACAATGCGGTTTTCGTCCTGGCCGGGAACCACGGACCAGCTCTTTACTCTCGCAAGGATCCTGGAGGGGCCTGGGAGTATGCCCATCCAGTCTACATGTGTTTTGTGGATCTGGAGAAGGCGTATGACCGGGTACCCGGGATCTTTTGTGGGAGGTGCTGCGGGAGTATGGGGTGAGGGGGTCTCTTCTCAGGGCCATCCAATCTCTGTACGCTCAAAGCATGAGCTGTGTCCGTGTCCTCGGCAGTAAGTCGGATTCGTTCCCGGTGGGGGTTGGCCTCCGCCAGGGCTGCGCTTTGTCACCAATCCTGTTTGTAATATTCATGGACAGGATATCAAGGCGTAGTCATGGGGGAGGGGTTCCCGTTCGGTGGGCTGATGGTCACATCACTGCTTTTTGCGGATGATGTGGTCCTGATGGCCTCATCGGTCGGTGACCTTCAGCACTCACTGGATCGGTTCGCAGCCGAGTGTGAAGCGGCTGGGATGAGGGTTAGCACCTCTAAATCTGAGGCCATGACTCTCAGCAGGAAACCGGTGGAGTGCCTACTCCGGGTAGGGAATGAGTCCTTACTCCAAGTGAAGGAGTTCAAGTACCTCGGGGTCCTGTTCGCGAGTGAGGGAACAATGGAGCGGGAGTTTGGTCGGAGGATCGGAGCAGCGGGGGCGGTGTTGCATTCGCTTCACCGCACCGTTGTGACGAAAAGAGAGCTGAGCCGAAAGGCAAAGCTCTCGATCTACCGGTCAATCTTTGTTCCTACCCTCACCTATGGTCATGAAAGCTGGGTCATGACCGAAAGAACGAGATCGCGGGTACAAGCGGCCGAAATGGGTTTTCTCAGAAAGGTGGCTGGCCTCTCCCTTAGGGATAGGGTGAGAAGCTCAGTCATCCGAGAGGAACTCGGAGTAGAGCCGCTGCTCCTTTGCATAGAAAGGAGCCAGTTGAGGTGGTTCGGGCATCTAGTACGAATGCCACCTGGGCGCCTCCCTAGAGAGGTGTTCCAGGCACGTCCAGCTGGGAGGAGACCTCGGGGAAGACCCAGGACTAGGTGGAGAGATTATATCTCCACACTGGCCTGGGAACGCCTCGGGATTCCCCAGTCAGAGCTGGCTAATGTTGCCCGGGAAAGTTTGGGGTCCCCTGCTAGAGCTGCTACCCCCGCGACCCGACCCCGGATAAGCGGTTGAAGATGAGATGAGATCTTGGACACCGGCCGTAACTTTTCAAGAAAGTAAAATAATAATTGACCACGTCCTCCACCACATTGTCAAAGTTGGTATATTGTCTTTCCTTCAGCTATGTTTGTGTCATTATATTCATGATTTGGTAAAATAAAGTTATATCGGAGTTACAACAAGGCATTTAGTATTGAATGCGAGTTGGACGTTTTGCTCATCATTTTTGTATAAGTCGCTATATGCGCATCTTTGATTTAAGTTCAACAGTTTAGTGTGTTTTCGCCGTACTCGGTTTGTTTTACTTTGAATTGTATTAAATAAAACCTGAGAAACGGATCATACGTCTCTGCAGATGGCTCTCACCACACTACGCCGCTCCATTCATGACAGAATGCTGAACCACCCTAAGAGCCAGCAGAGAAGTACCGGGAGAGGATATCTCGGAGGGGCAAGCTATAGCGCTCCGAGATATGAAGCTCCCGATCACATCACGGAACAGTGGGACCGGCCTCATACATGGCAGGGCGATTGGGGGTCCGACTCCCTCTCTTCGGATGATGACGAAGCCCTCTACGAGAGAGTGGAGGAGGACTCCCTAGAAGGCGTCCTGCGGTGGGATCCCGTCCTCTTCCGGCTGGTTCCAGCTACACCGGACGCCGGCTGGGAGGGGCCGATGAGGCTACCAGGACCAGCTACAACGGGTCCGCGGTTCCCCGAAGGACTGAGCACGGGAACATCCCTAAAGCACCCCAAAAAATATTTTAGGGGGGGGCTAAAGGGGTGTTTCAGGGGGGCCGCGGAGGATGACCTACGCGCTGGACCCAGCCAGAAGGTGGCGCCAAAACACCATTCAAGCCCGGTGCTAAGTGAGAGGCGCCGGGTGGAGCCACCTGTGGGACCAGCGCCACCCACGGTCCTGGAGCCTCAAAAGACGCCGACCACTGTTCCGGGGCTGCAGCCAGGGACACCTAAAGCCCTGGAGCTACAGCCACCATCCCAGCCCCAGCTGGAGGACCCTTTCCGACCACCTACCTCCGGGACAGAGAAATCCCCGGAGGGGTTACATAAGCAGCCCCCGGCTGTCATTAGGGCGTGGTGGAAGGCATGGCTGGACTTTCAAGATCTGACGCCAGAGATCGCCTCCGCCACGCCAGCGCCCGAGATGGCCGCCGCCGTCACGCCAGCGCCCGAGATGGCCGCTACGCCTGCGCCCGAGATGGCTTCAGCTACGCCTGTGCCCGAGATGGCCTCAGCTACGCCTGTGCCCGAGATGGCCTCAGCTACGCCTGTGCCCGAGATGGCCTCAGCTACGCCTGCGCCCGAGATGGCCTCAGCTACGCCTGCGCCCGAGATGGCTTCAGCTACGCCTGTGCCCGAGATGGCCTCAGCTACGCCTGCGCCCGAGATGGCCTCAGCTACGCCTGCGCCCGAGATGGCCTCAGCTACAGCGACGCCCCAGATGGCCTCAGCTACAGCGACGCCCCAGATGGCCGCAGCAACGCCCCAGATGGCCGCAGCGACGCCCCAGATGGCCGCAGCGACGCTGACGCTCCTCCTTCCTCCGCCTGGCCTCCCGGAGTGTACCCTTCCCCGGCCGACAGAGAGCCCAGAAGAGCGGCTCCTCCCCCCTAGATGTGAGTGTCCAGAGCGGCTCCTCCCCCCTCTACGTGAGTGCCCGGACCAGCCCCTCCCACTCCAGGGTGAGTGCCTTGAGGGGCTCCTCCCTCCTCCGCCAGAGCTCCCAGAGCGTCCCTGCCTGCCAGAGCTTCCGGAGTGTCATCTCCTTCCTCCGCCAGAGCTCCCAGAGCGTCCCTGCCTGCCAGAGCTCCCGGAGTGTCATCTCCTTCCTCCGCCAGAGCTCCCAGAGCGTCCCTGCCTGCCAGAGCTCTCGGAGTGTCATCTGCTTCCTCCGCCAGAGCTCCCAGAGCGTCCCTGCCTGCCAGAGCTTCCGGAGTGTCATCTCCGTCCTCCGCCAGAGCTCCCAGAGCGTCCCTGCCTGCCAGAGCTCCCGGAGTGTCATCTCCTTCCTCCGCCAGAGCTCCCGGAGTGTCATCTCCTTCCTCCGCCAGAGCTCCCAGAGCGTCCCTGCCTGCCAGAGCTCTCGGAGTGTCATCTGCTTCCTCCGCCAGAGCTCCCAGAGCGTCACCACCTGCCAGAGCTCCCAGAGCGTCACCGCCTGCCGGAGCTCCCAGAGCGTCACCGCCTGCCAGAGCTCCCAGAGCGTCACCGCCTGCCAGAGCTCCCAGAGCGTCACCGCCACGACGACGCTCGCGATGGCCGCCGCCACGACGACGCTCGCGATGGCCGCCGCCACGACGACGCTCGCGATGGCCGCCGCCACGACGGCGCTTCGCGATGGCCGCCGCCACGACGACGCTCGCGATGGCCGCCGCCACGACGACGCTCGCGATGGCCGCCGCCACGACTACGCTCGCGATGGCCGCCGCCACGACTACGCTCGCGATGGCCGCCGCCACGACTACTTCGCGATGGCCGCCGCCACGACTACGCTCGCGATGGCCGCCGCCACGACTACGCTCGCGATGGCCGCCGCCACGGCACGCTCGCGATGGCCGCCGCCACGGCACGCTCGCGATGGCCGCCGCCACGGCATCGCTCGCGATGGCCGCCGCCACGGCATCGCTCACGATGTCCGCCGCCACGGCATCGCTCACGATGTCCGCCGCCACGGCATCGCTCACGATGTCCGCCGCCACGGCATCGCTCACGATGTCCGCCGCCACGGCATCGCTCACGATGTCCGCCGCCACGGCATCGCTCACGATGGCCGCCGCCACGGCATCGCTCACGATGGCCGCCGCCACGGCATCGCTCACGATGGCCGCCGCCACGGCATCGCTCACGATGGCCGCCGCCACGGGCATCGCTCACGATGGCCGCCGCCACGGCATCGCTCACGATGGCCGCCGCCACGGCATCGCTCACGATGGCCGCCGCCACGCCGCTCAAGATGGCGGTCGCCACGCCGCTCAAGATGGCGGTTTCTATGCCGCTCAAGCTGGCAGTCGGCCACCAAGGCCCATTAAGGGCCAGACCCGCGGACATTCCCCCTGTTGGGACTGACCCTTTGGGGTGGACTGTTGGTTCTCTCCTGTTGCTCCCTTGTTGTTTTTTTTGTTATCTTTCGGCTATCTGGGAAGCTAGCCTTTTGGTGGGGGATACTGTCACGAGTGGTTAGGGGGCGTTGCTGCACTGTTTGTATTTCGGTGAAGCACTTCCTGGTTTTTGGTTTATTAGTCACGGCTGTTTTCATTCAGTCATTAGTCCGGGCTATAAAGGGGATCTAGGATTATTCACAGGTGTTCAGCATTTGTTTGATGTCAGATGGTAATAGCGGTGAGTGTTTGTGTTACCTGTTACCTGTTGTTCGTGAACGTTTTTTTATAAGTCGCTATATGCGCATCTTTGATTTAAGTTCAACAGTTTAGTGTGTTTTCGCCGTACTCGGTTTGTTTTACTTTGAATTGTATTAAATAAAACCTGAGAAACGGATCATACGTCTCTGCAGATGGCTCTCACCACACTACGCCGCTCCATTCATGACATATACTAAGGGGTAGATAGTAATATACAAAATGTTGTAAGCATATTGATGTTTATATTCTTTTCATTTCGATGCACAACAATACTTTGTTGAAGACTCTTGTTGGCTATATCAACACTGATGTTTATTCGTTAGACTCTGCTAGCCACCGAGTATATCCTGGTACCATTGGATAGAGGAGGTCCCACAGAATCACCCATGCTTTGAATGGAGTAAATCAGATAATGTGTGCCGGAGATATGGCTTATTGAACGTGGGCAGTACAACCGAGCCCACAATGACTGGCTGCGCTGGGAACAGAGACCATATAGTCGGAGTTCCAGCGGATGAATCACGCCTCTCACAGCCGAATGGTTGGAAGGATATGGGGATTCCCACAGAACCACGCCTCTCACAGAAGGATAGGGGGATTCCCACAGAATTACGCATACTTTGAATGGAGTGAATCGGATATAACGTGTCATTGGAATTCACATAGGTATACAGGCATATTTTTGTATTAGATAATTGAATTTAAAAGTTACCTTATATTTGTGGGCTGACATTGACAAAACTGCTAATGCGGATTTACTTCCTTCCCCAGCCGACGTGAAAAAACTGAATTATATGGAAAGTCAAGGCTGAACATTGTACATTGATTTTAATTACTAAACGCAACGCCAGCGGGCGCAGGCTGTTTGTTGGCTAGACATTTCTAAATATAAATGAGTTCAGCAAGTTTAGAGACGTCGGTCTTTAGGCTTCATTCACATGCAAATCCCGACCATTTACAATGCAATCCGTTTGCCCCACACCCCCAACAACAGACTCCTCTATATCTTACAATGCAATCCGGTCACACCCAATAAGACTTCCATATCTTAGAACTGAGTTCGCGAAATCATCCAACCATAAGAAAAACTAGACCGATTTGCACAAAACGAAATAGTTATTTTCTCAAATGTTCTCCAAACTCATCCGTCAGTTCCAAAGTCTCACAGTATAATATGATAATAGCTGCCGGGTACTAACTTCAGGCTATTTTATGTGGGGGCAGTGTCTTTATGATTTACATCTGAATGCGCGATAGAGGGAATCAATGGAACTGGCCAGCCAGTGACCTGAATTTTCTTCAAGAAAGGGAGATGATAAATACTTAGACTGTGTCTTTGTGTGGGTATATGTTAGAACGCTGTATAGAATTATTACAAAAATGCGTTGTACTGTTTTCTGTTCTATTTCCACGTTGGTTGTTGGTTAAAAGCAAATGTATTTACATATGTATAACATACATTTCTCTCAGACTTGATTACGTGGGATAATTGCTTCATATAGTTAGTGTTATCTGGCCAAAATAAGTGAGTTACATGAATGCGCCTCTTCAAATAGGATTATTGTCCCCAACCAAAGCATGTTGTATTCAGTGAGCTTCCTGTCAAATGCCAACAATTCGCGAGTCCGTATTATATTATTACAACAAGGTATTTGGTATTGAATGCGAGATGTACGTTTTGCTCATTATTGATTTGAACGGACATAACAGATTATGATAAATACTTTTAGGTTGTGTCTGTGTGGGTAAACCATACGTTTCTGATGTGCGTCACATGAATTAAATACTTCATATCATATTAACTCAATCATGTCTAACAAGTTAATTTTCGTTAATTTAAAATTATTCCATTGTTTAACACTCCGTATTATATTATTACAACAAGGTATTTGGTATTGAATGCGAGATGTACGTTTTGCTCATTATTGATTTGAACGGTGTCAGGATTGGGGCTTTCGAGCAGGTTGAGGACACAAACGCAGAGTGCTGTGCAATAACAGGGTTTATTTTCTCCCAAAACAGGAACGGGTAGCTTCATACAAAGACAATCCTTAACACTTAACAGAAACACAGAAGAACAACATAATTAACAAAACCTCCCCTTAGTGCGACAGAACATACTAAACACAGAACACCAGAATAATCACGCAATACATAACAGGACCAGCAAACGCAAAACAAGAGAAACATACCTTAACAATGACCGACACTGAAAGACAGGAACCGACAGAACTAAGTACAGGGACTAACGAGCAAACACAACCCAGGTGCGGACAAAAACACAGGTGAACGAACAAGTCCCTAATTTTCCCTCTCTCCGGATGCGGGGGAGGTGTCATCACCACCATGGAGTGCGAGGACAGGGCTCTGTCCCTTACAGAATCCCCCACCAAGGGGCGCGGCTCCTGAAGCGCCCAAAACACAAAAGCAGATATAATCCAAGAGTTGGACATGGGCAGGACGGAGAGACGGGTCTCGGGCAGGACAGAGGCTGACAGGCCAGGAGGCCGCCCGGTCTGGTGGATGCCAGTCAGGAGACCGGACAGGTGGAGACGGATCAGGTGGTCGACCCGGCGGGAGCAGGTCTGGAGGCCGGACAGGTAGAGACGGGTCATGGGTTCTACCCGGCAGGAGCGGGTCAGGCGGTCTGCCCGGTGGGAGCGGGTCAGGAGGTCTACCCGGCGGGAGCGGGTCAGGAGGTCTACCCGGCGGAAGCGGATCTGGAGATCGACCCGGCGGATGCAGGTCAGGAGACAGGTCAGGAGGTCGACCCGGCGGATGAGGGTCAGGAGATCGACCCGGCGGAAGCAGATCTGGAGGTCTACCCGGCGGGAGCGTGTCTGGAGGTCTACCCGGCGGGAGCGTGTCTGGAGGTCTACCCGGCGGGAGCGTGTCTGGAGGTCTACCCGGCGGGAGCGTGTCTGGAGGTCTACCCGGCGGGAGCGTGTCTGGAGGTCTACCCGGCGGGAGCGTGTCAGGAGGTCTACTCGGCGGGAGCAGATCTGGAGGTCGGACAGGAGGGTGCAGGTCTAGAGGTCGACCAGGCAGAGACGGGTCAGGAGGCAGTGCCGGGGGAGACGGGTCAGGAGGCAGGGCCGGGGGAGACGGGTCTGGAGGCCGTGCCGGAGGACACGGTTCAGGAGGCCGTGCCGGAGGACACGGTTCAGGAGGCCGTGCCGGAGGACACGGTTCAGGAGGCCGTGCCGGAGGACACGGTTCAGGAGGCCGTGCCGGAGGACACGGTTCAGGAGGCCGTGCCGGAGGACACGGTTCAGGAGGCCGTGCCGGAGGACACGGTTCAGGAGGCCGTGCCGGAGGACACGGTTCAGGAGGCCGTGCCGGAGGACACGGTTCAGGAGGCCGTGCCGGAGGACACGGTTCAGGAGGCCGTGCCGGAGGACACGGTTCAGGAGGCCGTGCCGGAGGACACGGTTCAGGAGGCCGTGCCGGAGGAAACGGTTCAGGAGGCCGTGCCGGAGGACACGGTTCAGGTGAACCGGCTTTGGCCCGACAACAGTCCTTGGCCCGGCAACAGTCCTTGGCCCGGCAACAGTCCTTGGCCCGGCAACAGTCCTTGGCCCGGCAACAGTCCTTGGCCCGGCCAGGATGACGGCCTCGGGCATTGGACGGGGCTCGAAGACAGGACGGGGCTCGAGGACAGGACGGGGGACCGGACTGGAGTCAGGCAGGGGGACAGGACTGGAGTCAGGCAGGGGGACAGGACTGGAGTCAGGCAGGGGGACAGGACTGGAGTCAGGCAGGGGGACAGGACTGGAGTCAGGCAGGGGGACAGGACTGGAGTCAGGCAGGGGGACAGGACTGGAGTCAGGCAGGGGGACAGGACTGGAGTCAGGCAGGGGGACAGGACTGGAGTCAGGCAGGGGGACAGGACTGGAGTGAGCTCTGGGTCTGGAGTGAGCTCTGGGTCTGGAGTGAGCTCTGGGACAGGAGTGAGCTCTGGGACAGGAGTGAGCTCTGGGACAGGAGTGAGCTCTGGGACAGGAGTGAGCTCTGGGACAGGAGTGAGCTCTGGGTCTGGAGTGAGCTCTGGGTCTGGAGTGAGCTCTGGGTCTGGAGTGAGCTCTGGGTCTGGAGTGAGCTCTGGGTCTGGAGTGAGCTCTGGGTCTGGAGTGAGCTCTGGGTCTGGAGTGAGCTCTGGGTCTGGAGTGAGCTCTGGGTCTGGAGTGAGCTCTGGGACTGGAGTGAGCTCTGGGACTGGAGTGAGCTCGGGGACTGGAGTGAGCTCGGGGACTGGAGTGAGCTCGGGGACTGGAGTGAGCTCGGGGACTGGGACGAGCTCGGGGACTGGGCCAGACACGGGGACTGGGCCAGACACGGGGACTGGGCCAGACACGGGGACTGGGCCAGACACGGGGACTGGGCCAGACACGGGGACTGGGCCAGACACGGGGACTGGGCCAGACACGGGGACTGGGCCAGACACGGGGACTGGGCCAGACACGGGGACTGGGCCAGACACGGGGACTGGGACAGACACGGGGACTGGGACAGAGACGGGGACTGGGACAGAGACGGGGACAGGCTCAGAGACGGGGACAGGCTCAGAGACGGGGACAGGCTCAGAGACGGGGACAGGCTCAGAGACCGGGACAGGCTCAGAGACCGGGACAGGCTCAGAGACCGGGACAGGCTCAGAGACCGGGACAGGCTCAGAGACGGGGACAGGCTCAGAGACGGGGACAGGCTCAGAGACGGGGACAGGCTCAGACTGGGAAACGGGGACAGGCTCAGACTGGGAAACGGGGACAGGCTCAGACTGGGAAACGGGGACAGGCTCAGACTGGGAAACTGGCTTAGGCAGGGAAACTGGGACTGGGACAGGCTCAGGCTGGGAACCTGGGACAGGCAAAGACACGGGGACTGGCTCTGGCAAGGACACGGGGACTGGCTCAGGCAAGGACACGGGGACTGGCTCAGGCAAGGACACGGGGACAGACTCGGGCAAGGAAACTGGAGGGAGCTCGGTGACTGGCCGAAGGTGTGGTGCACGGCGGAGAAGTTGTGCCCTCAGGTAGTCCAGGAGCTCAGGGCAGAGATCTTCTTGTCCCTTCCTCCACACGAAGAACTCCTGATGCCACCACCTCCTTTCATCGTCCATCACCGCCACCTCCTGGACCCAGGCCAGAAAGTCGACAAATACCCCCAGATCCTCCCGTAGAGCCCTCTCCAAGGCCGGGGAGGTAGCCGATGGTGGCGTGGGCCTGGAGGACACCGGATAGACCGGTTCATAGGGGCCCGTTTCGAGCGGCGGGGCGGCAGCCATCTCATGCTGCGGGGCGGCAGCCATCTCATGCTGCGGGGCGGCAGCCATCTCATGCTGCGGGGCGGCAGCCATCTCATGCTGCGGGGCGGCAGCCATCTCATGCTGCGGGGCGGCAGCCATCTCATGCTGCGGGGCGGCAGCCATCTCATGCTGCGGGGCGGCGGCCATCTCATGCTGCGGGGCGGCGGCCATCTCATGCTGCGGGCGGCGGCCATCTCATGCTGCGGGGGCGGCGGCCATCTCATGCTGCGGGGCGGCGGCCATCTCATGCTGCGGGGCGGCGGCCATCTTATGCTGCGGGCGGCGGCCATCTCATGCTGCGGGGCAGCAGCCATGGGTGGTGAGGTGGGGGACAGAAACGTGGAGGTTGAGACGGGAATCAGCTGGAGGGTGAAGGGATCCCACCGGAACTCCCCTCCAGGTACTCCTCATCCTCGGACTCGTCCTCTGGCTCGGAGTCCTCTGCTTCATAGGGCTTTATGTAGAGCCCGTGCATTAACCCCTCGTCGGGGTTTCGAGCCGTAGGCTGGCCCACGATACTGCACCCTGCTGTGTCCTCTCTTTTGGGTCGGTCATTCTGTCAGGATTGGGGCTTTCGAGCAGGTTGAGGACACAAACGCAGAGTGCTGTGCAATAACAGGGTTTATTTTCTCCCAAAACAGGAAAGGGTAGCTTCATACAAAGACAATCCTTAACACTTAACAGAAACACAGAAGAACAACATAATTAACAAAACCTCCCCTTAGTGCGACAGAACATACTAAACACAGAACACCAGAATAATCACGCAATACATAACAGGACCAGCAAACGCAAAACAAGAGAAACATACCTTAACAATGACCGACACTGAAAGACAGGAACCGACAGAACTAAGTACAGGGACTAACGAGCAAACACAACCCAGGTGCGGACAAAAACACAGGTGAACGAACAAGTCCCTAATTTTCCCTCTCTCCGGATGCGGGGGAGGTGTCATCACCACCATGGAGTGCGAGGACAGGGCTCTGTCCCTTACAAACGGACATAACAGATTATGATAAATACTTTTAGGTTGTGTCTGTGTGGGTACCATACGTTTCTGATGTGCGTCACATGAATTAAATACTTCATATCATATTAACTCAATCATGTCTAACAAGTTAACAAGTTAATTTTCGTTAATTTAAAATTATTTGTGTGGTATTATGGCACCATAAAGACCTCAATATACGTGCTTGTCGTTTTGTGGCTGTTTGCCTGTGACGGGACTAAAAATTATTTAGTGTGGTTACTCTAATTTCCAATGTGGCCAACTTTTCTGAACGGCTGATTTTCTAAAAATGAGTGCGTCGCACTACGGCGTGGTTGGTATCATTGGAATGGTGAGTTTACACAGAATTAGGGAAAATTGGAAAGGAGTAAATCTGAAACTGCCGGCGGGAGAAGCGGGTCCCAGAGTGTTATAGTAATGTTTTAAATTATGCTGCACAAAGACTCCGTGCCCACGGAGTCATGTTTGGTACGGTTGGAATCATCCATGCTTTGAATGGAGGTAAATCGGATAATGTGTGTTGGAGAAATGGCTTTTGGAACGCAATAAATAGCTTTTGACTCATAATGAATTGCTGCCCTGAAAACATGAACATGTCTGAGTTCCAGCGGATGAACCACTCCTCTCACAGCCGGGTGGGGGATCCCATAGAACTATGCATACTTTGAATTGATAAAGTGTCATCGCAATTTACATATGGATATAGGCATAGTTTTGTAATATAGGAATTTAATAAATAAACATACATTTTTAAGTAACCTTAAATTTGTGTGCTGACACTGACAAACTGCAGGTGAATACTTTCCTTCCCCATGCGACAGGAACAAACTACTGAATGCTCAAACAGCTAATTCGATTCTGTAAGGCCATTGAAAATTGTTTCCCACAAACGCACACTAATCACTTTAAATTAAACCAAATTAAGTGACTTATTTTATGTGGGTATGGGTAACATAGGAATAAAACACTTCAGCCCGAATGCATTGAGCGCAATAAATCAGACAGTTGGAGTTAACAGTAGCGCAACAATAATCCCTTGAAATGCTGGTCTTTTTTGGTTACAACTATTTTTACAGTTTATTATAGAATCCATTACTTCAGTGGTTTTATAAAGTAACATTTTATTTCCTGTCAAAAATGATTATTTTTAAGATTCATTTGGTTTAATTTAAAATAATAAGAGTGGTTATATGTTACCATAAAAGCCTAAATCTATGTGCACTTATTAAATAATAGTGGACACTTTTAGGCCATCTATTCATTTGCCAGGAGGTTTTAACATTTTCGCCACCTTGATTTTACAACAGCCCGAACAACGACCCTATCTGAGCCTCGGCACTCCTAGTGTTAAACCAACACCATATGTGGAAATAGAACAGAAAACGACACAACGCAGTTGTGTTATACAGCGTTCTAACAACATACATGATCTAAATGTATTTATCATCTCCCTTTCTTGAAGAAAATCAGGTCACTGGCCAGTTCCATTGTTTCACTCTATCGCGCATTCACATGTAATAAAGACACTGCCCCCACATAAAATAGCCTGAAGTTAGTACCCGGCAGATAGGGGGTGTGGGGTAAACGGATTGCATTGTAAATGGAGTGGATTTGCATGTGAATGAAGCCTAAAGACAGAAGACCGACGTTTCTAAACTTGCTGAATTAGTTTAGATTTATAAACAATGTCTAGCAGCACTATAGGAGAGCCAACAAACTGCCCGCGCCCGCTGGCGTTGCGGTTATTAATTAAAATAAGTACTGACTATAAATCCGTTTTTTCACGTCGGGTGGGGAAGGAAGTAAATCCGCATCAGCAGTTTTGTCAATGTCAGCTCACAAATATAAGGTTACTTTTAAATTAAATTATTTAATACAAAACTATGCTTGTGAATGTGAATTGCAATGACACTTTATATCCGATTCACTCAAAGTACGCGTAATTCTGTGGGATTCCCCCTATCCTTCTGTGAGAGGCGTGGTTCTGTGGGAATCCACCCTATCCTTCCAACCATTCGGCTGTGAGAGGCGTGGTTCATCCGCTGGAACTCCAGGACTATGCGGTCTCAGATCTCAGCGCAGCCAGTCATTGTGTGCATTCTCGGTTGTACTGCCCACATTCAAAAAGTAATTTCTCCGGTACACATTATCTGATTTACTCCATTCAAAGCATGGGTGATTCTGTGGGACCTCCTCTATGCAACTGTACCAGACACGACTCGGTGGCTAGTAGAGTCTAACGAATAAACATCCGTGTATTGATATAGCCTACAAGAATCTTCAACAAAGTATTGCTGTGTATCGAAATGAAACTAATAAAAACATCAATATGCTTACGACATTTTGTATATTAATATCCCTATACCCCTATATCCCCAGTATAATTTATAGTTTTCTATTCATGTTGTATTTATGCACCTTCCTGCCAATGTAAATTTCTTGTCATACACACATTCATGGCAAATAAACACTTCTCTGAATAAATAAATATTCAGTTCACGTTGTACATTTGACTATTGTCTAAATTGAGGTTATATACCATCCAGAAACGATATACCTAAATAAGGTGAACTAAAAGTTGGTAATAAGAATGAAATGCCCGTTCAAATCAATGATGAGGTACAACTCGCATTCAATATTAAATGCCGTGTTGGAACTCCGATAGAACTTTATTTTAGAAAATTATGAATATAATGACGCAAACGTAGCTGAACATAAGACAATATACCAACTTTGACAATGTGTTGGATACCGTGGTCAATTATTATTTTCATTTTTGTTTCATTTTCGTTTCCAAGACAGGTTTCCGTATTTTAACAGTATAGGACGTTGCTTCGGCTACATCGGTATCAAATTAGTTTAATGTTATCAATGCAATGCAATAATGCATTATAACAGAATATAACTTGAATAAACGCATAGAGCGTTATAGGCGAAGCAACAGAACGATATATCAGAAAATTTACCGCATTTACCATTATAGTCTGCAATACGTCTAAATTCATTTGGTTTAATATAAAATAATCAATGTGATAATATCGGTGAACAATATTAATTTGCAGTCTATATTAGTCTAAGCAAGTTACGGCTTTTTTCACACAACGTAGGGCCTACATCGTATACACACAAAATGTATTATATGCTTTACAATGCCTAATATTGTTTATGTATCAACAATTATTAATTGCCTATTGTTTCAGTAGGCCATAATTATTTGAAAAGCATCTTTGAAAGTGAAATATGGTTGGCTGTGAAACACAAGTTTGTTGTTTAGAACTTTCCTGATGCCGCATCGTTATACAGAAGCAACAGGATTATATTCATGTCATTCATGTTAACTCAAAATTGTCTACAATAAATAAATAATTATTTGGTGTAATAAAAATAATCATTGTGTTGGTATAATATCATGTTACATGATATTCACTTGCAGGAAATACGACTTGGTTTTGGTGTTTCAAGCGCCACCTGGTGACGGACAACAAGATATACTCGTGAAAAAAATACAAGCACAATGGCGGATAGCCACTTAGCACATAACTTCCGCAAAATAGCTTTAAATTCGCATTTCCAGTGATTATTTTAACAGGGAAAAAAACAGGGGGATAAAGCATGCACATCTAGGAGCATATCTAAAAGGATTTTTCTGTAAGTTAAGAGTGCCGCAAAAATGTTTTTTTACGTGCCTCTGTGTCAAATGACCCACTTCTGGCACTTCTAGTGTTAAAACACAGGTAAATGCATGCGTTTGTCTGTTTATAACACCAATCAAGAATCAGAAAATTGTTTAATCGCCATGAATGTGTGAACAGACAAGGAATTTACTTTGGCAGGAAGGTGCGAACATAAAATATATGAATAGAACAATATAAATTATACTAAGGGGCTGAGGGCAGGTGTGACGCCAGAAATTCTGGGCCCTATGGAAACCAACATTTCTGGGCCCCCTACATTTTTTACAGATAAAATTTAACCCAATAAACATGCCCTGTATACTTTAAAAAAGATACTTAGCACATTGCATAGTTAAAATGTCTAAAGATGAGTACAAAGCCTACAAAAACAAGAAAAAAATTGAAATATGTACTTGTTTAGATAAAAGGGAGAACATTTATTATCTCAATTGCAATTGCAAGCACAACAGAACATAATGTACACTCTGTACACATATTGACACATACTTTACATGAATAAGCTTTCGCTGTGTCAAACTGCATAATCAGGAAACATCAGCTAGAACCAGTGGTGTAAAGTAACGAAGTAATAATACTTTGTTACAGTACTTAAGTAGTTTTTGGGAGTATCTGTAATTTACTTGAGTTTTGATATTTCTGTCAACTTTTACTTTTACTTCGCTACTTCAAAAACCATATATCTGTACTTTTACTACGCTACATTAACAATGGACTCGTCGTTACCCGCTACAAAAAAAACGCAATTATCTTCATGAATGTAGACACAATGTAGAATTGAGTGGACACAGACTTCGTGCAGCCTGTATGCGTGCACACTGCACGCTCAATTGGCGCTCTCGAGACACATCTCTCTCTATAACCACACCAGAGCACCGGTGTTTGAAAACATACTTTTGGCGCTTTCGCAACCGATTCATGTCTGAAAACGAGAGCAGTGAACCATCCTCGTCCACCGGCGCTAGCTCAGATGATAAGCAACACCCATGGCCATATTTAGACCAAATGTTTTCTTATGTAGGAGTAAACGATTTGTCGTACCGCATGAAGTGTCGATTGTGTCTGCCTAAATGCACCGAAAGAGGAGAAAGGAGTTGAGGTAGGGAGGGGCTATAAGGTACAGGAAGGGAGCAAGAGGAGAAAAGAGTTGAGTGATGGTTCAAGTTAAATTAAGAGGATAAGAAAAGAGGAGAAAGGAGTTGAGAGAAGGAGGGATGGAGGGGCAATAAGGTACAGGAAGGGAGCAAGGAGGGAAAGGGAGCAAGAGGAGAAAGTAATTGTGATGGTTCAAGTTCAAAGTGATGGAGGGGGGATAAATAAAGCTTGGAGAAAGAAAATGTCAGCCTTTTTTCTGGTTGTACTTTTGCACTTTTACTTTTGATACTTTTGAGTACATTTTAACACCAGATAAATACTTGTGATACAAGTACATTTAAGATGAGCTACTTTAAAACTTTTACTCAAGTATTTTTTTTATGAATTACTTTTACCAAAGTACATTTTTGGTACAATATCTGTACTTTTACTTAAGTATAGAATTTAAGTACTTTTTATACCACTGGCTAGAACTAACCCATAATTAAATCAGTCCTGGAATAAAACTAGCTAGGCCAAAAGGGCTCAAAATCAAGACACACCAGGAGTAATGCCAGGTCTATGGCAAGGTAACAAAGTCTATCCTGCAACATAGCAGACATCAGATAATTTTTGATCAGTTTCAGCTTACTGAATGCTCTCTCGGCACCAGCAACGGTCACAGGCAGTGTGCAAAATATTCGCAAAACTATGCAGACCTGCCAAAAAATACTCTGCAGCTGCATCTTGTAAATGCTGTTGAGCAGATCAATTGGTGACAGACACCCTGGGAAAGCGGCCTTATATACAGAGTTGAGGTGTCTGACTTCATCTTCAAATTCACAAGTCAGATCAGTGTTGTATTTTGAAATCAATGGCTGGCATACAGAATGGATTTGATCATCACGTAACTGACCCATTTTTACAACTACAGAAAACTGATCCAAGATCTCAGCTGTTGTGGCAAACCTGGTACTTAAGTCATTGAGTATGTGGTCCATCATGGGAAGAAAAACAAGTGTTTTTGAATATGGTGTCTGCACTGTGCTCCCTTGCTCCCTCTACCTCTGTCTCATCGTGAAACCGTTTTCTTTTCCTCTGACGGCTGAATCCTGACCTGAACAGAGGGTTAATGCTCATTTGTTGGGCAACAAGTGATGCTTCAGAAAATAAACTCTCCCATTCATCCCTCAGATGTTGCATCTCCTCCTGCAAAGCTCTGATATTTTCTGCCTCTGTCTCAAGAGTTAATTTCCCTGACTGGAGAATAATATTCCTTTTGTCAATGGCTTGCAGAACTTTGACCCAAACATTCAACAGAAAAACAGTATCAAAAGTATCAAAATACTTTTTTAGGCCGCTGGCTTCAGACCGAGCCGCTGGTGTCAGACTGCAGGTTGAGAGGATGGCATCAAGAGCTTCTAGGACACTGGGCAGGTGGCTATAGGTTGAACAGCCTTAACCCTTGCACTCCACCTGAGTGTCTGACAGACGATGTAAAGTGCAACCCGTTTTTGCCTTATAGATGGCCCATCGCTCTGGGCTGGCACTAACAAGTGCATAAAGGCGATTGACAAAGCCAAAAAAGTTGGTAACGTCTGGACTTGATTGAGCTGCATGCACACCAACAAGGTTCAGA
Source organism: Dallia pectoralis (assembly GCA_029465975.1). Lineage (NCBI taxonomy): Eukaryota > Metazoa > Chordata > Actinopteri > Esociformes > Umbridae > Dallia > Dallia pectoralis. The sequence continues at coordinate 24,811,976 of CM055730.1, forward strand.
GTATGAGACGCACAATGGGAAAAAGTAGCCAGCTTATTCTTTTTTAATAATTGGCCCATTATCATAGCCTTGGCTCCTTCAGTCATTCAGATATATGACATGACTGTTAAGCACATTTACAATCATGTCTGCAATCTCACTTCCTGTTTTTTTTCTCCAAAATCTTTAAACTCCAAAAACCTTTCAACAACGTCCCATTTCTTGATCAAAACCTACATATCGTAGGAGTAATACAATTTGCTCTGTACGTGAAATATCAGGAGTAGCATCGCAAATGACTGAATAATAGACTGATTCCTCCCTTTCCTTAAGAATACTACTTAACACTCGTTTTCCACATAACTCAATAAATTTGTTCTGAATATCTGAGCTTAAATAGTGTGTCAATCTTGTTCCTGTTTTTTTGTCTCCGACTTTTTGTACATGTTCGTTGAGTAGTGGGTCATAATGGGACAGGAGCTCAAGGGTGCCCAAGAAGTTGCCATTATGAATGTCCCCCAAGTCTTTTGTTTTACCCCTAAAGGGTAAATTTCGAGAGGCCAAGAACAAGGTTACATCTGGTATCCTCTTCAGAATAGCTCTATTTTTGTCTATTTCTGTTAGTATGAGCTTCTTCAGCTTGCTGTCTATTCCCCCAGGGACAGCTGCCATAACAGACTGTTGTAAGGTTTTCCATTTTAGGTTGCACTCCATGTGTGCTTTGCTGCTTTCGTGGTTAGGGAATTTATCATACATTCGACGCCATGTTATGTCTTTGATTTTATTACCATGTTGACTGCTTAATGCGCTCATAAACGGTTTCTTTAGCTCATGACCAAATATGTCTACTTTGCTAATTTTTGCTTGCCACAAACCAGGATCATTTGACACAACAGTCTCTTCTTCATCTTCCTCTGAGTCTGCTCTCATGGCTTCCCCTGTTTTCTCATCTTCCCCTGAGTCTGCTCTCATGGCTTCCCCTGTTCTCTCATCTTCCTCTGAGTCTGCTCTCATGGCTTCCCCTGTTCTCTCATCTTCCTCTGAGTCTGCCCTCATGGCTTCCTCTGTTCTCTCATCTTCCTCTCTTCTGTTATCTTCCTTTACACTTAGGGCTCCCTCTGTGCTCTCATATTCCACTATTCTCACCGATTCCTCAACTTCCACACTCTTTCCTGGCAAAACTATCTGTCTCTCTCTTGTTTCTGTGGGGTTAGGAGGATAGCAAAAACATTTTTGGCCTATTTAGTTTTCTTAATATAAAATATTAAAAATATTAAAATATCTATTTTGTAAAATCCTTATAGCCAATGGTTACTACAGACACATGTTTTATTCAATTTTATATAATTTTTTTCTGGGGCATTTTATTCATATTAAGAATGTCAAGTTTGACAGCAGGGTCGTTCCTACTAGGGGTGGGAATCTTTTACCATCTCACGATTCAATTCGATTCCGATTCTTGAGGCCACGATTCGATTCAAACTCGATTTTCGATTCAAAACGATTCGATTTTATCCATAATGATTTCTAATCGGGTTTCTGATCATGATCTACTCATCTGCTTTGCTATACAGAATGACAAACGGAGACATTAAAGTGTCTTTTTCACATTTATTAAGTTCAATTCTCAGGGAAGTGCCTTTTATCAAAAACATTGTCTGGTTCTCAATTGCTACTCATTATTAACTAGCTATAAAAAAGATAGATTTTTAAATGTTTTAAATGTTTATTAAACGTCTCTTACACCATTTCCTTCGAAAAACAAAGCTGTGCAAAATGTGGGTGTACACTATTAAACAATCTGATAATGATTTGAAGTTTCAAGGCCAAATGGTTATACAGCTATTGAATTAATAACGTTGAGACTTGTACTTTATAGACGGTCCCTAACTATAAGCAGACGGAGGTTTCTGTCGGCAGATCACCCGGGTGTAGTGTGTCTGCTTGCGGGAAAACCGGACCTGATCTCGGCCTCCGACTATCCGTTGAATATCCAATATCGAATATCCAACCAACTTTACCTCAGTCTGAGATGAAGCAGATATGTTTGTGCGGGAATTTCTCGCACTATAAAAACTAACCTTGCGGGAACTGTTTAAATTATACGCAATCCCCGCAATCCCGCACCGAAATTCAAGCCCTGAAGATTGATGGCTACTGAGTCTGATTAATTAGAGTTGGGTAGGCCTATACGGTCAGTCATCTTTTTGGAGGTGGGTATACTGTAAATTCCTCTCCTCAGAGGTGGGTATACGCCGTATCTCGCGTATACGCACCACTGGAATGAAGCGATAGACCGAGTTATTTTTTTTTGCCCTCTCGGAGTTGGCAGGAAGTTTTCGTGAAGCACTGCAGTGTGCGTTGGTCTGCAGCTGGTGGCTGACTCTGCTCCGTGTCGCTGAGCTCCAGGTGATGCCTACTGTGTGTCATGTCCAACGGCTGCGTGGTGATGTTCGGACGTCCCGTATAGGCTAGTTACACATTTTTTATTTATTTATTAAATCGATTCTTGGACATTTCAGATCGATTTTGAATCGTTGCAAATGAGAATCTAGATTCCTCTGTGAATCGATTTTTTTGGCACACCCCTAGTTCCTACTATTCGGTGCCATTTCAGCTTGGTAAATGTAATTCAAAAAAAGTTTAAATTAAAAAAAATGTACAGGACAAATTAAATATTCACAAAATGTGTGGGTCTTTTTATTTCCCTGAAAACTGTAGGCTAATGAAAAGGATTTATCGCTTTTTGTATAAGAGCTCCTCATATATGAACTGCATTTTCATTAGATCTGAGATTAAGTGTAGGCTACCATGCATCTACCAAGGTAAACCGACGCACCTAGGCTACAGGTCAGAAGTGGTGAAAACTGCCGCGCCATGCGCACTACCAAGAGTGCCGACCGACAACAAATGTCCCTCAACGATCATCATCAAATCATAGCAATGTGTCGTTGTTTTCTTATAGCTTGATATGTCGGACTCGTCGCTATCAGCTGGCACATAAGCACTATTACAACTTGTGCAATATGAATCATGTGTTAGTAGATCATGGCGCAATCCATTTTGTCTAGCAAAACTTTATTCGCGAAAGATTCAGTGCGAAAATGAATGGAAACACCTTAAAATGTCTCAAATCAATTTGATATTCCAATTTGATCACAAAACAGCATGCAACGTCATTACGCACAGGTTTTTATTCGCTTTAAAGCCGTTTGATGGAAACGCACTTTCACCAGCTTTATTCGCATGAGTTTTTGTTTATCGAACTTCAGATAATTCGATTGACAATTGGATGGAAACTTAGCTTGTGTCTTCGAGACATGATAACCCGGAGACAGCAGAGATGTTATTATTATTGGATGTAAATCATAATTCAGTAATTATTTTACTAAGCTAGGCTAGCTAGATAAAAGCAGGTCATGTAGCGACAAAAATAATGTAACTCTGAAAGTTTTGGAATACAGGAATAGGGCAAGCTACCTTTCGTTTTGAAAAACTGTGTGACATACTGTCGACTTCGGCGTTCTCTGTCTTCTCTTTCCTTCTTTTCTTTCTGTTTTTGATGCCCTGACTTTTGATGTGACATGCCAGCATGTGTCACTGTCTGCGCTGCATCATAGCAAGTGCAATAAGCAAGAGTCAAGGGCTGCTACACGTACACTAGCGAACGTAGCTCAGACAGCGCAGGTGGAATGAACCATTGCGAGGGGGAGGGGTGTGACTGAAACAGTAAATACATTATTTGTTTTTTAAATATTAAATATATGGTCAAAACAGACAAAATACACATTTAGTGCATGAGTGGCCCTAGCACATTTAATGTATGTATAAAAAAGAGAAAAGAAATAAGAAAAGAAAAAGGGGGTCTGCTCTTCTGGGCCCGTAATCAGCCTGGGCCCTTAGAATCATCCTAACCTTCCACCCCTTTACGGCGCCCTTGGCTGAGGGGGCATATGGATAAGTAATATACAAAATGCTATACCAAAATACAGATAAGTAAATTAATTTACCAAACTGTAAAGTTATTTGTTGCTGCATTAAATTAAGTAGACCTAAAATACAAATGACTGGTGCAGTAATTTCAACTGTTAGACATTGAGTAATGATAAATTTGTGAAAGTCAAAACTGTGTATGTAAAAATATGTCAGCACTTTTGTCCGCACTTATGTCCACACTTTTCCCCACTTTTTCCCCATCTACAATAGTGTAAAGGAACGAGCCACTCGCAAAGAATATTAAGGATATGCAAACGGTGTGTGCCGTTATTATATAATATTACGGTTATACGGTGTGTGCCGTTATTAAAGCCTGACTCAGACGAGTCGAACATCTAATGCGTGGATCCAACAAATTAATTATGTATTTGTCCCCCTCACAGGTAAACCGATACATCTCAATGAGTAGAGTTAAGCTCTGTATTAAAGGGTCTAGTCTATCTCGCAATACGGGATTATTTCGAAAAGCTCAGCGAATTGTTATTCTCGTTTAAACGGACAGGACATGGCTGTGAATGACTTCCCACATCACATCCGCCTATAAAGCAGCGATCTAATCGTGTTTACATGAAAAAAGCCTGCTCCGGAGCAGGTTCAAGCTTATGCACTTGTTGCTATGACTACAAGTACAGGATGTGCTTCGGAGAACCGAACTAACCAGGGGCCTGTACCATGAAGCTGGTTTTGGTGGCTAGCCAGCTATGTTTCAGTTAAGTTTCCCCAAACCCTGGTTTTTAGGTACTATGTAAGTAGCTCGGCTTCAATCTGTATTCGTTGCCATGGTATCTGACGCTGCACGGCTAACCTGCTCCGGGGCAGGTTATGTTCTGCATTCGAGATCTAAGTCAGAAGTTGGACCAATCAGTGGTGAGCAAAGACACATATAGGTGACGTAATTAATTCCTAGCTTCTGTTCTCTGTAGCTTTAAATTTTACACACACACACATTATATATATATGAATACACACATTTTCATTTCATTCATTTTCAATATGATAAGCCTAAAATCATTATTTTACATTAATCGCCTATAAAATTTATTTCTTTAACTTAGGCATTAACAATCAGCAATGACCCTCCAAGATTGTTCTCTTGCTTTGGCAGCAGAGATGGTATTACTGCATGCTTGAAAAACATTTTTATATTCTTCATATTTCTGAAGATTAATTTCTTGCTCCTCCGCGGAAAAAATATATTGCTCTCGCCCTATCCATATCGAACGTGATTGGTTGTTCGGTGCCGACGTTACTCTTTTATGTGCACGCGCGCGCGGAGTAATCAGAGTTTAAGGATCAAAGCCTGGGTTGACAAAGTAAGTTGATGAGCTGCTTCATGGTACCAATAATGCCTGATTGCGTTTGTTTGATTTTGTCAATTCTGAACCAATCCTGGAACCCTGAGTTTGTTCAACTACCATCATGGTACAGGCCCCAGGACAACAATCAAATCCGGCTAACTGAGTTAGCGACGTACGGAGAACGGAACCCAGGTGTGTCAGTACTCAGGTGAGGAGAATCTGAGAGTTACTCCCTCTCTGCTGACAGAGGGTGTGCTAGCTACGGCATAGAGGGGGCCAGATCACTTACACTTACAAAATGGATATTTCTCTGGAACAGAACAATGTAGGAAGATTTTCTAAAGGGCATTTAAAAGAAAACAGTCAGAATTTTGTGTAAATGTTCATTAAGGATAATGTAACACATAATATCTGGCATGAGCTAAAACAAAAAAATATATATTTTTCAGTGACTTTGAAAATGTATATCTCAGACTTCTGTTGACCTGAACACTTCCATGTCTTGGCAAGTGTTCCCCTAGGTCTCAGTATTATGTCAGGCTTCAAGCCTCTAGCTCGTTTATTGGCTGAGATACAGCCATTTTAGTGAGAGCTGTCTTTTCTGCTTCGTTCCTCCGATTGAGTGAGCAGCCCCGCCCAACCGGTCAAAAAACATTCCAGGCAAACGAGAGATTTCGACGTCAGTTCTTCCTGGAAGCTGCCATTTTCAGTAAAAATATGTGGGAAACAAATATGGGTTATTATGGATTACTATGGGTCATAAACGATGCTAATAATATCCCTGGGACTATATGAAAAGAAAAACGATCGGCTTTGCCTGATGTAAGTACAATATTATCGTATATTATCGTTCTGGTTTAAAAGTAATAAATAAATAAATAAAACGGTCTGTGTTTTAGCTATTTTAAAATGGAAACCTTGTTAGAAAGGGAAGATTCTAACCTTTATGCACAATATAAGCATGTAGTATATTATAAAACGGCTGTTTTTGAATATGCAATCTTTGTGTAGAGGTTGTAATGGTTGTATAGGGTGCTGCAAGTATCCCTAGTTGTTGTATAGGGTACTGCAAGTGTCCCGCCGGCGGGACAAGGGTGTCAGAGAGGTTAAAGATAACAGTTGGTTTGAATTATACAGTTTGGTATACAACAAAACAAAACTAAAGAGCTGTGTTGTCACAGGGTGTTTAGTGGAGAGCACTGCTTTGTATAATGTTGATTAGAAGCACGGCTGTTTTTGTATTGGCTAAGCACCGGGCATAGTTTAGTTAATCAGTGGGCTATTTAAGGTCCCTGGTTAGGTTTACGTGTGCTTGTTATTAATATAATGTTACAAGTCTTTGTTGGTGAGTGTTGTGTCTTTGTATAGTCGTGCACTGTGTTTTTGTAAACGTTTACCCGCTTTGTGTAAGCGCACTTTTGTTTTACGTTACAGTTTTTAATGTACGTTTCGTGTTTGTTTTACATTGCTGGAAAATAAACACCACGAACAGATATACTCTCTGCATTCTCGCTTTTTCTACACTTCACTCGAACGAGCCGAGAATTAGCGAGCAGAGTCTGACTGTCGGAGGGTGGGCATTGCAGTCTGTCCACCAAAGCTTTGTAATCTGGCGTGTATCCAAAAAAGTTTACTCTGACGCAGTCAACCAGGTGTGTATCAGTTAAAGGTGTTCTATACTTTGACTTAATGAAATTCATGTTCATTGGTCAAAAAAGCTCTGAAGGTTAGCAGCAGAGTGATGTGATCTTAGTTAAGACCGATTTTCAATTTCCAAAGAATCATCATTCCGACTGAACACTGCTACCATGAATCATACAGCTACCAGCGGGAAAAGTAATAAGAAATGTCTACTTGAGGAGTTCCGGTTTAGCATGTGGAGAGAGTAGTCGTGCACTCAGGGGCTCCCGCGTATTAGCACTTTTATGATCACTTTTTTTCCCTTTACACTCAAATACAATTATTCCCTAGCCATTATATTACCTTTTCCTGTTGAATGTCTAAGAATCGCAGAGGCAATCGGGCTACAACTGGCATTTCATCCACAATGTCTGAATCTGTTAGCAATGGTGCTGGGAACCACATCAATCCCATCCGCTCACACTCACGGATCTACAGGCTATCTAACAGAGTCTCCGTTCAGGCCTGGTCGTGGAATTAACATCAGTTTTTGAGACCCATCTAAATTCAGCCATTGAAGCAGCTGTAACACCTGCCGTTGAGGCTGCAATGCTGGATGGTATTCGGTCTACTGCAGAGGAACAGGGCCGCCGTATGGATGCCTTTGAACACGACATGTGCGACTACAGCGACCGTAGAGTGGGCCTGGAGGAGACGGTGGCCCGTTTGAGCTCGGAAAACCAACAGCTCAAGGAAAATATCGACGACTTCTCGTTCTCGCTGTTGTAATCTTCGCTTTGTTGGTATACCAGAGAAGATGGAGCGCGGAGATCCTGTGGGTTTCATGACAGGCTTTTTCACGGAGGTAATGGGTACCACACTCGTTCCTGCCCCATTAAAGCTGGATAGGGCTCATTGCGTCGGTGCTCCCACGCCGGTTTCACAACTTCCAGGACAAGGAACGAGTTCTCCGATGGCAGAGCAGGGATCAGCTTATTTTTCGAGGAAGTAAAGTGTTTAGATTTCCTGACCTCACCTCTAGAGTCGCCAAGAAGAGAGCCCTGTTTCTGGGCATCAAACGTTGGCTGTCCAAAAAAATTATAATTCTCTTCGCTTCCCGGCTCGGCTTGTTTTGGAGCATGCTGGGGAGAGGCTGCAATTTGACTCTCATGACGCCCAGCGCTGGTTCGATCGTAATTATTAATCCTTGGCCCTTCCTACTACCCATTAGCTGGGCTTAATGCCTACGGACTGTCCTTTAGGTATGTTTACCCTGTTCTTTCACACTGGGTTCTATGCAATGAGCCTTAGTCTACATGACTGTAATAGCCTATTTCTTTGTGATGCTAACTGGCTAACCGTATTGGCTGGCTACAGTTCAGGTTAGTTAACTTTGCACTGCATTAAAGTTGTGTTTGCGTTTATTTATGTGCCTGATCCGTATACGTAAGACTCGCGTGTTTCTTGAGTCTTCGTTTTACTACTCGAATCCACATCAACATAGCTGTTCATACTTATTTATGCAATTTGCATTCAATGCGTTTGTATTTGAAAATGTGTGTATGGATGTGTGTGTTGTGATACTCCTTCCCATCAGGTCTTATGCTGTTTATATGTTTGAATGTTTTAGCCACTTGTGGTGGGGAGGGGTGTTACGGATGTGCGCATTAATGCACCCATCTGTTATTATGCAGTGCTTTAATTGACGTCTGTGGTTGTGTGCCCTGATACCGGCCCTGATACCGTCCTCAGAACTGTATAAGCAGTGCTTAAATCTCCAGTGGAAAAGATGCGGAGCGATTACTGTTACATTCACATGCTACTTATTATGAACATGGAGACCGGGCAAGCCGGTTCTTAGCACACCAACTGAAACGATGTGCTTCTTCTCGCTTAATTCACCAAATTACAGATGCTTCTGGTCATTTAGTATCTGACCCTAAGGAGATCAATGAAACTTTTAAGTCCTTCTACTCCTCCCTGTACTCTTCAGGATTCCGGTCAGACGCAACTAACATGGCGACGTTCCTGGGTGGCCTGGAGTCCCCCACTGTTGACCCTGTGGTTTCAGCACATCTGTATTCCCTTCTTTGCCTTGAGGAGGTTACTGCATCTATCAGGTCAATGCAGAGTAACAAAGCACCGGGGCCTGATGGCTATCCAACAGAGTTCTTAAAAAAATTCCAAGCTCAGCTGGCACCACTACTCTTGTCAGTTTACAACGAGTCACTGGAACGTGGATCGTTAACACAGACCTTGACTCAAGCATCTATTGGAGCATGCTCCTCATACAGGCCATTAAGCCTGCCTAATGTTAATGTGAAAGTGCTGGCAAAGTTGATCGCGAATTGTCTGGAAGCGGTCTTACCGGGGATCGTATTGGAGGAACAAACTGGTTTTATTAAAGGGAGACACTCCTTTTCTAACATCCAACGCTATTTAATATAATTTATTCCAAAAATGTCTCGGCTTTCCCTGAGTTGGTAATCTCACTAGATGCGGAAAAGGCTTCGATAGGATTGAATGGGAATACCTATTCGCTGTTCTTAGGAAATTTGGTTTTGGAGAAAAATTTAACTCCTGGATACGTCTTCTGTATAAATCTTCTCTTGCCATTGTCTTAACTAATGGCATCGGTTCTGAGTATTTTGCCCTCGAACGTGGGACCAGACAGGGCTGTTCGCTATCCCCACTCTAATTTGCCATCGCTATTGAGCCTCTGTCGATAGCCTTACGAACATCTGCCTCGTTTCGAGGCCTCACACGAGAGGGGATTGACCATAAACTGTTACTTTATGCTGATTTCGATGTCACTTTGGGCTCCATCTCACTTTTTCCGCTACCTCCAAATTAGACATTGTGCTTCCTCTCTCTTCTGACTTCCCTGCTCCACCCCCTGCCCAGCCATGGGATGAGTTGTTGATCTTATTGCCTCAGCAGAAAGGACTAATCTCTCGCCTTTATATGTGCATAATGTCACTGGACCAGCGATCTACCAACGGAGCCAGGGTTGCTTGGGAGCGGGAGATGGGTGATGAGCTCGCACAAGAGTGGTGGAACAGGGCAATGGACAGACTACACTCCACAACATCCTGTGCTCGTCTTGGCCTAGTACAGTTCAAGGTTGTGCACAGAGTTCATTTTTCCAAATCGAGATTGGCGAAAATATATCCTGACACTGTAGCAGTGTTAATTTTGACAGCAAATTCTGATTTAGTCTTAGTCTTTTGAATAACACGCCATTTAGTCTTAGTCTAGTTTTAGTCATCAGAAATCTTTTAGTCTTAGTCTAGTTTTAGTCGACAAACATCACAAGAGTTTTAGTCTAGTCTTAGTCTAGTTTTAGTCAACTAAATCCCAAATTCTGGTTTTGCTACTGACCTATAAGCGATTTTGTGTGTTACAAGGCGCTCACTGCGCTAAGTCATACTGTTTTAGTACAACATTAGTAAACTACAAATGCGCACCGCTTGCATCATTACGGTACCGTAGCCAGGAGCGTCGCGGAGTGATACATACCGCGCTTCACCATAACAGCAACACAGACAAGGACTCGGATAATGACGAGAAGGTTTTGGCATGTTGGATGCGGTATGCGCCCAACTGTTAAACTCGGACACTGAAGAAAAATAGACCCTTCATTGACAATGCACCTTATAATCTAGTGCGCCCTATAGTGCAAAAAATACGGGGTAGTTATGATTGGATATCTTGTCGATTCGTCTCGGCCTAATATTTTCGTCTAGTTTTTATTCGTTGACGATAATGTCAGTTATATTTCGTCAGATTTTCGTCATAATATTTACTTTTTATTTAGTTTTCGGTTAGTTTTCGTCCGTGAAAAAGGTTCGTTGATGAATAGTTTTCGTCATAGTCTTCGTCAACGAAATTGACACTGCACTGTAGATGAGTGTGATAGATGCCACCTGTCCCCATGTGACCATACTCACATATTTAGCCAATGTTCTGCCCTTAGACACTACTGGGAGTTTATTTTCAACATTTTGTCTGAGGTACATGGTATTCAACTGCAGCCGTGCCCCCTTATAGCTGTATTTGGTGTCCCGAAAGTCCTCTCTGATTTGAACTCCAAGCAGGCTGATATTGTGGCCTTTGTGTCTTTGCTAGCACGATGTAGGATCCCTCTTAGCTGGAAATCTGTTCACCCTCCCTTTGTCTCTAGTTGGCTCAGTGACGTTATGTCCTTCCTGAGATTGGAAAATATCAAGTTTACTCTCAGGGGCTCTAGTGCTAGTTTTGCCAACAAATGTCATGTATGTATGTGTTATGTGTGTGTACGTATATGTATGTTGTGTGTGAATGTTATGTGGGTGTGTATGTATGTGCATGTGTGTGTGTGTGTGTATATATATATATATAAATAAACATATCATTGCTTGGGGTGCCATCCTCCATCTGACTGTCCCAGTATTGCATAGTTTATTGTTGTTTTTGTAGAGAGAGACTAGTTTTAATTTCTTGTCTGGTTTTTATGTCCTTTTTATTTAAAATGTGTAGTCCTTTATGTCTTGTTGTTGATTGATCAATAACTGTTATGTACTTTTTACTGTTACGTCCTTTTATTTATATGTATTTATATTTTTCGGCTGTTGTAGGTATCGTTGTTGTATGGTTTTGTGTTTTTGTGGTGGGGAAAAAAGAAAAATGTAGCTGGTGGCTTGTGTCTCACCCATTGTAATCACTGTCTTCACCTTTTTTCCACCAATTAAAAAAAATAAGTATACTTGTGGATTGCAGTGGAGTGCCTCTCCTGTTTGCCTCTTTTTCCAACCGCAGCTCTAGCTATGCCCTCCACCACCTCTGTGGGGCTCGTCGATTAATCCCTCCGGAGACCTCTCTGTCCTCAAGGTTGGTGGCTGGAAGGGGTCGTGGCACAGCTGGAGCTGTGGCTCCAAGGTTTTGTCTCCCCCTGGCTACTGCCCCAGAGCAGTAGGTGGCAGTTGTTGCGGCACCAGGGCCGTGGGTGTTTTCCGTGGTCCTCTCTGAACACCCCGTTAGCTCCCCCAAAAAAACTTTTTGGGAAGCTTCCGGGGTGCCCTCTTGGCTTCTCCATGGAAGGACCGGGGACCCGATGTAACCGGCCCTGAAAAATTACATAAAGCGACTTAATACTCTTACAAACAGTACACGACTACATTTACCCAAACACTCAACAACATGAAACATAACATTATCTTAATAACACCCCCCTGTGAACCTCACGGGTGAACCTCACACCTGTAGTACTTTTCTGTTTTTCTGTTAACTTTCACGATATTTCGAAACGTACATTTATGATATTCAACTTGCTTGTACTCTGCAGAAAGGTTAGAATCTTCTCGTTTTAAGGACTTTCTACAAATTAAAATAGCTGAAACACAAACAGTATTATTTGCAATTGTTAAAGGACAGAGTACCACAGCAACCAAAAAAAATGTAACATGCCAACATGTTTGAGCCAGATGATATATATTGTATTACATCAGCCAATCTATGTTGAAAACGCAAATCCAAGTTGAACAACTAGACGCAACACCGCATCCTGGGAGAGCAACAGACAATAACTTATGAAGAGATAGGTCAGTCCTCACTTGACTGCCAGCTAGATTGCCAATAAGCTTTTCTATAGGTAGGTGACAGTTCACTGTAAGTCAGACTGAGACAAATCTATAGGTGTGACAAATCAAAAAGGTCCTCCCCATCGGAGAGATTCAGAGGCTGCTCGCTTTACGCATCAGGCTACGCAACTTTGATTATTTTGTGTTTTTCATTGAAAAATAACATTCCAACATGGCTCCTAAAAGTGGGAAAGCTTGTTTTGTTTACGCACCTATGGATTTTTTTAAATTGGCTGTGGCCTTTTGTAAATAGTAGGAATAATGCTGCACTGTAGGGGACAAGATCTATACTGTTCCTATGTCAATGTATACCGGTGCTGTAGCATTTCAAATATGATGCAAAATAAAAACCTCATGCCAGATCAGATGTGTTACATTTTATTTAATTCATTAACAAATTTCACAAACTTCAGTGTCTTCTTTCAAACAACCTTTACTAAATGATCCTACAAGGGTTCAGATCCTGAGCTATAAGCAGTTAGATTTGGGTTTGTCATTTTAGGCAGAAAATGAGTTTCTGGCCTTGTCAAAAATGAACAACCTATGCTCGGTGCTTAGCTAAACCCAAAACAGCTGTGCTTCTAATTAACAGAATACAGAGAAGTGTTCTCCCTAAATGCCCTGTTTACAACACAGCTCACAAATACCCATATGTGACAGAGAGCTTAGTTCACTGATGCCAAGACAACAGTGGAGTATCTCTGACTTTTCTTAGACCAATCATCAGCATTTATACAATTCAAGGGGGTGTAGTCAAGGTACAGTCGGTCTGTCCTCCCACCTTCGCCCAGGGGACTATTAATACCAACAGTGACCGTTTCAACTTAGTATGGTTACGGTATAGGTCAGGAGCTGGAGAACAGGTGCATATCTGGCTGTAACACATGAATAGATGTCCGAATTTCTTCAATCTATCACATAAAAAGCATCTTTCTTTAGGGACACATCAATTGTCCTCTCATAAATAGATTCACAGCAGGGTGGACAAATTCAATCTCTTAATACAATTGTCACTCGGAGAAGAGAAAATTCCATAACATGCTGCACTCACAATAGCTCAACCCTGCTTTCCCTGAGTGAGTGAGAGAGTTAACGTTGATTTTAATACTGGATAACCAGACTTTTCCAAGACTCAGCAGTTCATAAACTTTGATCACTAGATTCTTCTTTGCCTCTTTCAACTCTCTTCTGTACTGTCCAAAAACTGTTTCAGCCTTCTGAATATGTTAGATTTTTTCCTGAGTGACTGTGCTAATTTTCCACTGTATTTGTTATATGCTTTACCGTGTTCTACCTCATTTCATCTTTTTAACTAAAACCTTTAGGGATTTTCATGGTTGCAACCTCATATGGGTACACCAGGGAAACAGGAGCAGGTGAAAAGCATCAATACAGTTGATAAAAAACACCAACTGGAAATGCTAAGTATTTAATAACAGACAGACAGGGTAGGGTTACTTCCTTCAGAATGTTCCGGTATGTCTTCAGGCTCCTCCCGGTGCAAGTTCTTCCATTCCTGTCTCCGCCCCTAGTTTTACACTGGTATACAATTGTGCTCTGGGACAAGGGTCAGTCAGTGCTGTCTTATGGCCCAATTGTGTACGTTGCAATATGCTCAGCTATCTTTTTGAATCCAATGAGCATTCTTTCTAACTTTCCTGGTGTTCTGTTTATTCTTAGAAGGACAGGGCCTTTGGACCTCGGCACTGTCTGGCTCAAATGACTTGTGGCTGTCCCTGTCAAAAGTCCTCCTGGTATTAATGGAGACTGTGCTCCTTGTCCACCTGGATATGCAGCTGAATTGGATTCTTGAACACAACCACCGTGCTTTTAATGACCTGCTTGTCATTTAAACATGCAAAAACCATTGTATGGCTCAAAAGGTCATTTTGGTACTTTTATCATCTTCAATTAACACAGCCAGAAGACGACTGAAAACATCTCAGTGTTAGTGTCCCTCTTCCTCGGTTAGGACCCTACTAAGGAATTTTTCCTAGCCATTGAGCATGGACACTGTTGTTGCTTGTCTTTTGGGGTTTCAGACTGGGTATCAATAAAAGCACCAACTGATGATCCAATAAGGGCTCTATAAAAAATTTGACTAATTTATTCACTTTTCTAATAAGGGCTCTATAAAAAGTTTGATTAATTTATTCACTTTTCCAGTGCACACTACATGGCCTTGAACATCTGTTAGCGCTTCACTCTCACACTGAAGCGAGACACTGACAGAATGGGTCTGCCATACTATATATATTTACCCTTTTTCACTACATAGCAGTGCATTCCAAATGGTGCATTCAATAATTGATCCAAACAGGAACAGATATTAATCTCAGTTTTGAATTGCTGTGTGGGTTGCTAAGATAATATGTGTGGCTAATAGTTGCCGTTTTATGAAGAAATTAAAACAACTCCAAATATTTAGGCTACATGGTTTGAAATGTACTTAAAGGTCAAAATCATTGTCTGCAGAACATTTTAATATGATTGATGCCAATGAAAGTATATTATTATTATATTGCCATAGCAACTTATCGAAGCAACTTATCGAAAGTATGTTTTTTTCTTTCCATTAATTTTCCTACAAACACAGCTAGATATTGTTGTGTATTATGACAGTTATGTGTATTTGTTCTTCAGGCACACAAATCTACGCTCTCAATGGCACTGACCCGGAAGGTCAAGAGGTGAGGTATGGGTTAAACTTGGAACCCAGTGCCAAAGAATACTTCCGGATTGAGCCCAAGTCTGGAAACATAACTTTGGTGGAACAACTGGACAGAGAGGTACACCAACTATCTGCATATCATTATCTAATGTTTTCTAATTGGGTCATATCAAATATGACCCAATACAAAACAGCCATGGACAAGTATTCATATCCCTAACCACTTCTATCATAATACTGATTTAGAAATGTTACATTGGAGCTTTGTTACATTGGTTTGGTTGGGATTGATCATTGCACCATTATAAACTCCCAGAAAACGCCAATACATTACTGAAAAGCAACCATTGGATTATCACTAAGCTATGTTTCTATCTACTTTTATCATGGTTCATGGTTTCAGAGAAATTCTAATCTCTCTTACACACACACGCACGCACGCACACGCACACACACACACACCTACACTCCTGTTGGAAGGTGGTAAACATTCCTGTCAATCTTTTTATCAGGAGGAGAGGTGTGATTGAGTAGATATTTGTTAACCCTTTTGCAGGTACATTAAAAAGTGACAGCGACCAGTAACAATGACTGGCCAGACCATACTTATTTAGCTGCCATTAGCTCCAACAGTGTTTAACTTATTTCCTCAATGTCAAATGTACATTTTTATAGAGTATATTTTTAAACAATTACAGGGGTAGCAAATATTTATTCACACCTGACACAAAAACAAATGATATTAGCAAGAACTTACCGATTCGTAAATGTTAGGTGGCCGCGCACACACACACCGTATTTTCTTCAACTGAAATGTGTCCTCTGCATTTTACCAAACCCTGTGGTGCAGGGGGCAGCCCTAATCAGTTACCTGTTTCGACACGTCAACACGTCGGGTTAACTGTCCTGCTCAATGACAGAACAGGAAAAGGTTTTTTTCAACCTTGATGTTTGGGGGATTAGAACAAGGAACCTTCCGGACCCAAGCCCTATTCCCTAACCATTAGGCCACTTTACACACATGCAATGCAATGCCTTTACTTGAGTTCATGCAGTGACTCCTACAGTTCACACTGGACACACTGACTAGTATTTTTAAGTTCAGTATACCGTTTTAATTGGGTGGTTCATTCAATGAAATTCGACTAATGCCGAAACGGTTGGTGACTAGAAAATTATACTGACTGTCATTTGCGTCGACTACTTTGGAAAATCAGTGTCAAATATAATTTGCATAATAATTTGTGCGAAAACAGAGCAGACCCCCACCTGCAGCGAACCAGAGTCCCCGGAGGAGTGGCCCTTACCTCCTCCGCTAGTGTCCCCGGTGGTGTGGTTCCTACCTCTGGGCCTGAGTCCCTGAAGGAGTGGTTCCTACCTCTGCCTCCTGAGTCCCCGGAGGAGTGGTCCCTCCACCCAGTTCCACAGCCGGCCCTTGCCGGCGTTCCAGTTCCAGTCACCCCTGTGCCTGGGGAGACCCCCAGCTGCACAACATCCTTGGGGTATATCCTCTCTCCCCTGTCTTTTGTAATTTGTGCCTGGCCTGTCTGCATGCCTGGGCCCATATTCATAAGGATTCTAAGATTCCTCTCAGAAAACTCTTAATTTATCTTAAACTCTTTTACGTAGGAGTCTTAGCTTAAGAGCAATACAGGACCAATCTGAGAGCAACTCTGAGTACGGAAGAGACAAGAACTTTCATCTTAGTGAGGAGGCGGGGCTGACCCCGTTGCTATGTATGTCACAATCTTTTGAAGACTGTGATTGGTTGGTTGTCCAAGAAGGAAAAAAAGAGTGATTTTAACAGTGGCGGGCCGTGCATTTCACACCTAGGCCTTCAGTGGTGTCCCACCCGAATTAATCCACCTCTTAATACCAACATTATGACGCCACGTATATAAACCATCAATATTATAGAGAAACGCATTACAACAGGCTGTTGCATCACAGACAGGTATCTCATGCAGCGATGCAGCCATTACCTTTTCGTTGTGGAGCTCCGTTTCCCTGCGCATATGTTCATTGCGCTGTAGATCCACTCGAGTTTCCACAAAAGTTTTCAAAAGCACTGTTCTATGAAGGTAAAACAGCGACATAAGTTTTTTTCTTGTAATTGTTTTTTTTCTTTTGAAACTCGTTTTGTACTTAGGTTTTCTTTCTTGTAATTGTTTTTTTTCTTTTGAAACTCGTTTTATACAAAAGTTTTTCTTTCTTGTAATTCGTTTTTTTCTTTTGAAACTCGTTTTGTACAAAAGTTTCTGCGCTGTGTCTGAAATGTTAACGCGTTAACTCTAATAAGATCAGTCACAAACATGGGTGATTCTCGCGAAATTAGACTTATGAGGTGTCATAAAACATTTTGATGATAAAAGTAAATGCTATCAAAACAAGAAGGATACCGTTATAAACATCTCTTCATGTACGATTTTGCACATGATTTCAAATGAAATCATGAATACGAATTTATTTATTTTTTCAACATTTAAAGGGAAATTTCGCATTACCGCAACGTGTCCATGACTGGATTTTGGTCCTTTGAGATGGAATTATTCATAATTAAAAAATATAAAAAATAAAAAGCTTCAGTGCATGTTATAATATAAACATTTACAGTAAAGAAACATGTGGTATTTGGTGATCATTGGTAAATGTAGTGACAATAATAAGGAATAAAAATATGTCCAAGACCAATTTTCTCATCCTCCGCAACAATTTTCAATCATTGTTTAAGTGCTCTAGGAACTATCATTTTTTAAGGAATTTGTTGTAAGGGACAAAAATGACTGTGACACTCAAGATGGCTATCAAGTAACCAGTTATCATTTTTTCTCTCCAGATAAAAGTACAAATTTGGCGTGGCATAGTACCTAGACGACTTTTTAGTTCTCATTACTGAAACATGTGTTTGTGAAGTTATAAAAAATGTTGCAGTTAAATTTTTTTGATTACTATATACCCCATTATGGTCTAAATATAAAAAGAGAGGGAATGTTTAGCTAACTCTCATTTAGCTTCCACAGTTAGCAAGAATGTTTAAGGTCGCTCATCCTCCGCAACACCATTATCATTCACCGCAACAATTGAAGGCCTGTCGTGGTGGAGATACTCAATGTTTCGGTAGTGAGAAACAGACTTATGAAGGAGGCACGTGCACTATAACTGTTGCTCATTTTAATTAAACTTGATATTTGCCTTAAACGCTTCTTGAACAGATTGCGTAAACAAAATAGGTATTACAACCCCCCCAGCAGGGGTCACAATTTTTTTATTTTTTTAAATGCTTCCACAAAAAGCAGTATGAATGCAGTATAGGCCACCTACTATAAATGCAATATTATTTACTATTTCATAGTTTTACTGTGAAACAATGTATTTCTTTTCTTTTTTACAAAATGTTACATTCAAGATGGCAATTGTGTATTTTGTTACAGACAGTTGAAAAGAAAAGGGCATCAGCGAAAAACAGTCTGGCAAATGTTATGGAATTTTATGATCATTCAAGAAGTTTAGTTACATGTAAGTCTCATAGATGTTGTTTAGGCCAAAAGGCACAGAGAAAGGTTAAGAACGGAAAGCACGAGACTCTGAAAAACGAAATCTGGTTCCCCGTCGGAGGACAAGCCGGAATGTGTCTTTACATTGTTAAGAGGGGCCCAATGCTAGAAATAGATGTCTTGATTACTTTACTTGTGATGGACTGTCAAAGCAACTGTATGGGTTTTACGTTCACCTTCATATGTGCCTCACCATAAAAGGATATGTACCAGGCCTCCCCTTTACTTGACTGGGGAGTGAACCTCGGGTTTCATGACAGCTCCATACATCACCCATATTATACTGTATAGTTTGTTGAGATTATCTGACGGCCTGATCTGTTCTCCATTGAGTTCTGTTTAGGTTGGTGTGTCAATGAGTGTGCGTAACTTCATTCCTTTAAATACCATGCAGAAGTTGTAATCATTAGGTCAGTCTGATCCAGCACAGGTTATTGTCCTGTTGTCTGATGAAGGCTTTCCTCAAACCTATTCTTCAAGCTTGCTATAGGGATTGATCTGATCAATGCAAAAGCTTAAACCTGTATTTTAGAAATGGTTTCTTACTTGCAATTAAACAAGTTAAAATTGTCAACTGTAACATACTCTCGTGCGTCTTACTTTAAGTTCAAATTCAGCGATTAAAGTCTAAAATTTCCACGACACTTGGGGGCATCGTCCGAGATTCTTAACAAAGTAATCCGTATTTTTTCCAAAACAGGCTACATATCCTAAAGAGCGATATAATTTTTAAAAAAATTTTGAAAAAATAACAGGCCAGGACTGTCTTTGGAGATATGTGATTCTATACAGAATTTTGAAACTCAAGGACCTAAAAATGCTGAATTGGGACAATGTTGGACGACAGTTTGACAACGGTTTTGATAAATTAACAAAATAGACTCGTTAATTTTGACTTAATTCGTAAGGTTATTGTAATATTTTAAAGTTCTCTTAGAAATGGAAAACAGTACTTCTAATCGGGTATTTGTTGATTTTGGTCTGGTAAAACGTGCACGTCAGGAATTATTAATTTCTGCAGCTCCAATCCTCCTCAACAAATGGGTGAGTGGAGAGCGCCAGACTGGAGCAATATTTACCTGTATGAAGTGTTAATACCTGTGTACAGTAGGAAAAAATGCTGTTCAATATAGGTTATCTGGGTGCGGTGAGACGGCTCGGTTATTCAGGATATCTCACTTAAAAGAACTGACGAGTTCATTAACACGTATAGGACCCTTCATTATATGCTAAAATTAGATTTGCGTCTTAAATATCGATAACAACATGGGTAATTACATGTGTATTGGTAAACCTTCGGTGGATACTGAACGTTACGTTGTTGGACCGGCTAAAATAATGACAGATAAATACGGAGACTGGACATGCGAACAATTAGACCTGTGGGAGTTATTGGGATTTCCTGCTCATGGCAGTTTTAGTCAGAGACAGATACTGTTGTTGAAAGACAAGTTGGAGGATTTTGAACAGGGTAAAATTAAGGTTTCACGGGGTAATCGGCAGAAAGTTGATTGGAAGGCATATAATAAGTGGAGAGAGCAGACTGATATACGGGCTAAGCGGTGTAGCACGGGGCTTGTTAATCGGTGTGTTCTAGCTTGTCCCAACCAGGTTGATGCTGCCTGTCCTCCTGCTGACCGACCCCCACCCTATCGCGGCGTTACCACAACAGCCCCAGCGGTACCAACTATGCCAACAGCATCGGACCTGATGGAAAACATTCGCGGAGGAGGACTCTACCCATCCGTATTCGGCCTCCACAGAGTTTCACACGCCGCTGAGAGAACCCAGAGTACCACTGCGGCCTGTCCCAGAGAACAACACAGCATTGATGCCGGGCAATTCCCTATGGTGGAGGTAGCCAACCCAGCTGGTGGAGGAGACACGGATAACCCAGCGACTATACTAGTCTACAGACCGTGGTCACCCGCCGACCTGAGAGACGTGGCTTCTACACTACCTGACCCAGAAACAGAAGGTGGAGAGGAATTTGTCCGTGTGTTTCTACAGATCGTGAATCAATATAGACCGACCTCTGTGGAGATTGAAACAATTTTGATGAAGGCCTTGCAACTAAAATGGGGGAGAGTGAAAAGAAACTGGCCTAGCGAGAGAAACATTATGTTCAATTGGGATGCGCACTCTGACTACCGGAGTGCTGTGGAACAGCTGAGCACTGGACTTATCGCTGCTTTTCCTAAGCGAATGAACTGGGAAAAGATCTCTGATTGTAAACAGACACTGGGCGAGAAAGTTTCAGACTACAGGAATAGACTCGAAAAAGCTTTTGAATTACACAGCGGAATGGGAAAGAGACCGGACGGTGATGAAGAGTCGGCCTGGGAGCAACAGTGTAAAATGAGGTTAGTTGCAGGCCTTCTACCAGACATTAGGAAGCACATTCAAAACCACTGTGTAGACCTGGATGAGGGTCGCATGGAAACCGTCTGGCCGTATTTTAAGCACGCTGAAAGAGTCTACGAGGACCAGCTGTACAAACAGACCGAAGAAAGACGGGAGCGTGAAACGCAAATTCAGATGGCCCAACTGGAGTTCTACAGCAGAGGCTACTCAGGAGGGAGACGGAGACGGAGAGCAAGCAGGAGAGGACAATACAGACACCAGGGTGATGATAACTCCAGCCAAAGTCCCAACTCTGATAGCTGTTTCAACTGTGGTGCATTTGGACACTGGGCTCGTGACTGCACTGTGCCGGACACTAGAGACTATTACCATGGGAACAGAGACAGTATAGGAGATGGTGATGGCACAACAGCAGACGACCAACTGGAGCGTCACAGGACCCATGGCTGCCACAGACAGGGGTACTGACGGTCAGAGGGGACGGGCAGGAAAAACATCAACCCGGTGAGATCAAACCATTATGTGATTCCTGTAATTAATCAATTATGATAGTATTTACAGTTAAAGTAATTTTGTTCGGATGTTTAGTGAAGACTTGCTTATTCTGAGTTTTGAGTTGATATGCAGACATATGGTTGTGTGAGATTTTCGTTCCACTGGGGAGGAGTACGGGTGTCTCGGCACTATGCTTACGCTTAAAGTTAGGTGTTTAGCGTAGTGTAGCGTACATTGCGTATCGCCTGATAAACGGGGTTTGTCAGGTCCGTGCAGCTCGGGGAGCGTGACTGGACCCATGATGGTTGATATCTCATTGTCCATAGTTTACCGGTTACAACTAGGGGACTGCATATATAGCTATTGTCAGGTTGAATTCTCAGTAGAAATCAGCTCATTGTTAGTGAGAGGTCTTATTTTTCGCTGTCCAGGGTTCGTACGTACGCGTACGCAGATATCATATTAAAATACCCTAGGTGTGATTCATGCATGATCTGTGGTAAAGCTTCATGAAGTTGGGACAGGGGTCCCAGGCCAAAGTTTTGTCGACACATTTATTTTCAGGTTTTCCTGTGCACGAGGAATTCCTATTTTATTGTATTGTTTTTCTTAGGCATTATGTAACATTTGCGCTAATGACATAATTAAGAGTATTTCCGATAATAACTCTGCATGTTTTACCTGGAATACTATATGTACCATTTTGTTTGTTTTGTAGGAGGACTACATTCTAGGTTATAGGGAGATTATATTCTAGTTATATGCTATGGTTATTAGTTTTGTGAAGTTGAATAAGGACATTTGGATTTGTTCCTATAAATGTTGGCATGATGATATAATGAATGACCATGTGGGTTAAGTGTATTTCTGATACACCCTTTTATTTTCATTTTTGGCTTTTGGCTATTTTGAGTAACATGTTTAAGACATTCTGAGTTCTTGATTGTTAAAAGGGCAGAAAGTTAATTGTAACTCTTTATCTCCCTGTCTAGAGATGGTTTCTGTTAATTTAGGGGTGTTTATGAACTTTTCTCTGACCCTCCCTGGGTTGCTTCTCTGGCTCAAAAAGAGGGGGCACACCCAAGTTGCTTATTTAGAGGGGGGGGGCTGGTTTACTGTGTGATTGTGAGGTGGCTCAGCCCAGAGCTAACAGATGGCTGGTCATAAACCATATTTTAGTCATGTGTTTTATCTTAGATAAATTTAACAAGTTTGTCTATGACAGTAGTTTGTTTTCTCCATTGTTGATGAACTTAAGGAGAAACCAAGAGGGGATGTGACGTAATAAATATATTCAAGAATATAGCATTTGTTAAATTTGGATTTCAGGCAATTGAAGTGTATAGTTGGATAACATGTCTAAACATTTGAATGGTTGAGGAGAATAGCTATTACAAATGTATTTGGCTTAGCAAAATTAAATCTGAGCAGTAAACACAATGTCATTCTATTGTTAAAGATGTTAACTGACACATGGAATGCAATAACTGTTTGCAGGTTGTGTCGCATTAAAAATCAACAGGTTGGACCATGAACAACTGGAGCAGAGCATCTGAGCCCTACCCCCACGCACACGCACACACACATATCAGAAGCTAACTGAATGACTTTAGGTACAGACCACAGAAAAGGTCAAACCAGAACCAAGGAAAAACGTGTCATCCAGACCACAAAGGATGCAATTACAAATTGTGTGAATGTTATTGTACACTTTCCAAGGAAGTTATGGACTGTAAAGAGAAAAAGGCTCCACCTCTGGAGAATACAGGCAAGGAATAAGTATCCTAATTTCTGTTTGAACGGGTCACGTGCTAGAAACCTCTGACCCCCAACACAGTCAGCAGTAATCAGAGAAACCAACACAGCCTGCACACCATGGAACCAGCGAGACGACCATGGAACCCCTACAGGAGGATTGGGGGAATGAGATGCAACATCGCATTACATCTTGCTTTTAGTCTCATTGTTGTAATTGTACTGTGGTTCTCTGACCTACAACATTACAAACCAAATGTAAATTTGAATAAGACAGGTATTGAGAAAGGCGTTAAAGCCCGATCTCAGGGACTGTTACGAAAACAGATATCATGCAATGTAAACAACTGCCAACCCAATGATGAATGGTTCATTATGACGGACCCTAAAATTACAGTGTATGTGGATGTTTCTTCACTTATAAACAGTACTGAATGTGTTTGCAATAATGACTCAATGATCTGTCATGTGAATGTTTCTGATGATCAAAGAGTGCCAACATATTTACTGATGTTTTTTTCTAATATGTTTAATGATTAGTTCCTCACACACTAGATGGAGGAATAGAAATCCAGAATATGAAAATGACGGTGTTGAATATTGCTAATTACTGTACTGACATTGGATTATTTAAATTGATTGTGTATTATGTTTGGTAAAAGTATTTTTCTTAACAGGTTACAGTTCCAGACATATGACAGTGGTGGATCCATATATTCCTGATTGGTTATGAGTAATTATTGAGCTTGAGTGAACTAAAATTTAGAGTTGACACTCTAAAAACATTGTTTAAATTGTTTAACATGATTAAGGGTTTATAATGTTAAAAAGGGCAGATTGTTATGGAATTTTATGATCATTCAAGAAGTTTAGTTACATGTAAGTCTCATAGATGTTGTTTAGGCCAAAAGGCACAGAGAAAGGTTAAGAACGGAAAGCACGAGACTCTGAAAAACGAAATCTGGTTCCCCGTCGGAGGACAAGCCGGAATGTGTCTTTACATTGTTAAGAGGGGCCCAATGCTAGAAATAGATGTCTTGATTACTTTACTTGTGATGGACTGTCAAAGCAACTGTATGGGTTTTACGTTCACCTTCATATGTGCCTCACCATAAAAGGATATGTACCAGGCCTCCCCTTTACTTGACTGGGGAGTGAACCTCGGGTTTCATGACAGCTCCATACATCACCCATATTATACTGTATAGTTTGTTGAGATTATCTGACGGCCTGATCTGTTCTCCATTGAGTTCTGTTTAGGTTGGTGTGTCAATGAGTGTGCGTAACTTCATTCCTTTAAATACCATGCAGAAGTTGTAATCATTAGGTCAGTCTGATCCAGCACAGGTTATTGTCCTGTTGTCTGATGAAGGCTTTCCTCAAACCTATTCTTCAAGCTTGCTATAGGGATTGATCTGATCAATGCAAAAGCTTAAACCTGTATTTTAGAAATGGTTTCTTACTTGCAATTAAACAAGTTAAAATTGTCAACTGTAACATACTCTCGTGCGTCTTACTTTAAGTTCAAATTCAGCGATTAAAGTCTAAAATTTCCACGACACAAAGCATAGGGAGAAAATACACAGTAATCCAGTGTTACTTGAGGATTACAGAAGAAATGAGAGAGAGATGTCAGAGGACATGATGATAATAGGGAAATGAGAGAGAGAGGTCAGGGGTCAGGGTGATAATAGGGAAAGGAGAGAGAGAGAGGTCAGGGTGATAATAGGAAAAGAGAGAGAGAGGTCAGGGGTCAGGGTGATAATAGGGAAAGGAGAGAGAGGTCAGGGGTCAGGGTGATAATAGGGAAAGGAGAGAGAGGTCAGGGGTCAGGGTGATAATAGGAAAAGAGAGAGAGAGGTCAGGGGTCAGGGTGATAATAGGGAAGGGAGAGAGAGGTCAGGGTGATAATAGGGAAAGGAGAGAGGTCAGGGTGATAATAGGAAAAGAGAGAGAGAGGTCAGGGGACAGGGTGATAATAGGGAAAGGAGAGAGAGGTCAGGGTGATAATAGGAAAAGAGAGAGAGAGGTCAGGGGTCAGGGTGATAATAGGGAAGGGAGAGAGAGGTCAGGGTGATAATAGGAAAAGAGAGAGAGAGGTCAGGGGTCAGGGTGATAATAGGGAAGGGAGAGAGAGGTCAGGGTGATAATAGGGAAAGGAGAGAGAGGTCAGGGTGAAAATAGGAAAAGAGAGAGAGAGGTCAGGGGACAGGGTGATAATAGGGAAAGGAGAGAGAGGTCAGGGGTCAGGGTGATAATAGGGAGAAATATAACTTGGATTCATTGTTTTGACCAACACTTGTACACACAGACACACACACAGACACACACACAGACACACACACAGACACACACACACAGACAGACAGACACACACAGACACACAGACAGACAGACAGACAGACAGACAGACAGACACACACACACACACACACACACAGACACACACAGACACACACAGACACACACAGACACACACACACACACACACACACAGACACACACAGACTCATTGACAACGCTTCACCCAAGTTGGGATAGCAGATAGCATTGGGGGGTGGCTTGGTTTGTTTTTATTGGGTTGTGAATAATGACGAGGGAAATAAATGTTCTTTAAAAAATTGTATGCGTTTTGTAGGCATCAAACCCCTTTGTCAACAGTGAATGTGTGAGCTAAATCTCATTTCCGAAACAATGATCCTCACTAACGAAATGGCATTTTCATTACCGCAACATTTATCTTTTTTACCAATTAAGTGATAATAAGATAATCATATTTTGTTTTAAAATGTATATATGTTTTATACAACACTACTTATTTAAGGTCTGCTACATAACAAAAGTGTATGTTATCTATTAGTAAAGCAATTAAATAAAAGAAATTGTAAATCTTCACGTATGTTTCGGTAATGAGAGAAAATAAGGAAATTACAAAAAATAATAAATATGAAAAAGTAATCTCTCCAGAGTTTTACATAGATTTGAGCATGAGAAATAAAAGTCTACTTTAACATTAGCCAAAAATACAAATTTCTAACCATATATTTAATGTAATGTCATGTTGCGGTAATGATAATTTTTTATGGACTTCATCTAAAAAATGTAAATAATTATATAGGAAATATTTTTTTAATCTCCTAAAAATAATGGTTATAGTAAGTTCCGACCTTAATCTTATATGTGCAAAAAGAAAATTGGCTTCAAGGGCATTTTAAAAATTCTGATGCTGGACACCTTCTAAATCTGGATTTCGTGAGAATCACCCACATGATCCCTGCATGATCTATTCTATAGCGTCTTATTAACTCATTGTCATCCATTGTCTGCAACACATTTATTCTCCCTCTGTCTTTCGGCCATTTTCTCCTCTGCTAAAGAAACTCTTAAGCCTCTTAAAAGTCCTTGTCCGTGTATGGAAGAAAATCTGTCTCACCAGATTCCAAAACTGAATTCCTACCACTGAATTTATTTGCATCGAATACCTAGCACTGAAATTGTTTTGCATTGAAATAATGCATCTGAATTTTTTTGCCAACATCCAGCTATCAAGTTCCGGGTTTACATTTTAACTGGTGATCATGTAAACTGGTGACATTGCAGATGCGACGTGGAAAGTTTAATGTAGTTGACCATATCGATGTTCAAAATAATGCAAACGTCAATAAATCATTCAAATGTTCGTAATTTGATAGCTTGATGTTGGTTGGTTGGAGTTCAGACATAATTGATTCCTTTTCCTTTTTGTAGAAAGATTTTCACTGCAATAATAATTCAGATGATTTATTTCAATGCAAAAAATTCTGATGCATTATTTCAATGCAAAAAAAAATTCTGTGCTAGAAATTCAATGCAAATAAATTCTGTGCTAGAAATTCATTTTCAGAATCTTGTGAGACAGATTTTTTCCATATCCGTGCTCCTAACCATTTTGAACCTAATACCTCTTTTAAGGGTTAAGATGCTTTCTGAATTACTTATTTCTTTACTAGGATTTTCTTTTCTTCTTTTCAAATTTTACGAGTAAATGATTCTTAGAATTTGGTCACTAGGAGCTACTCCTTTCAGAGTCATTATGAATACGGGCCCTGGCCTTTAGGGGTGTGGGGGTACTGTCACGAGTGGTGAGTTTTGGTTCCACAAAGGGAGTTTAGTGTGATGCACTTCCTGTCTTCCGAGTAGCTCTTCCTGTTTTACGAGTAGCTCTGCAGTTGGCTCTATTCATCATTACACTGCATAATAATCGTGACAATTACATCGCTCTGTAGCTTGTCTGACAATTCTCATTCTTGTTTATGTGCAAGAATTTGATGGACATCATGCAGTGCCTGGCATGTGTGATTCAGATCCCACTTCTAAACTATTAATCCAACCTTCAACATCTGTGTAATGTCAGGGTTAGGCAGCAGGCAGACACAAGCGCAGAGAACTTCTAAATAATGTCTTTATTTTAAAGACAAAACACAAAACAAACGACGTACCTCCACACGAACAGGAAAAAACTGCCAACAGTAAACAATGCCACGAGACCGACTGACAGAAAGAACAGGACTTATATACAGGACTAACGAACAGAACAGGCAACAGGTGCGAAACAAGACACAGGTGAAATCAATAGTTCATGATTAGACTCCTTCTCTCGCTGGCAAGAGGAGTGTCAAAGCCCACATAGAGAGGGACAGAAATGTCAGAATCTGACAGTATCCCCCCTTCCAAAGCGCTGCTCCCGAAGCGCCAAAAGAACCATGGGCAGGGAGGGGGGGTACCGGTGGTGACGGTTCAGGAGGTCGAACCGGCTGGTGCAGTGCAGAGCCCCAGAAGGGCAGAGACGGATCAGGAGACCGTGCCGACGTAGAGCCAAGGGCGGAGGTCGAGCAACACGAACGGGCGAAGAGACAGGGACTAGGACGGGATCGAAGAGGGGGACATGGACGGGATCGAAGAGGGGGACATGGACGGGATCAGAGACAGTGAGTGGGACGGGATCAACGACAGTGGTAAGGACGAGATCGGGAACAGTGACTAGGATGGGATCAGGGACAGGAACACAGGTGGGTATGGAGACAGGAACAGACACAGAGGCGGGAACTGACACAGAAACAACAGGGACAGGTTCAGAAACAATAGTGACAGGTTCAGGACGATGGGGAAAGGCTCAGAGTCAATGAAGACAGTCTCAGGGGTGGGGACAGGCTCAGAAAGGAGGGGAACAGGCTCAGAAAGCATGGGGACAGGCTCGGAAAGTTTGATCTCGGGCAGGACTAGAGACCCAGTCTCGGGCAGCACAAAAGACCCAGCCACGGGCAGGACAGGAGACCCAGTCACGGGAAAAAGAGACTGACTGGTCTTGGACAAAATAGACTGGCTGTGCTCAAACAGGGCAGCTAAATCGGTATCCGATATGACAGGCAACCCAGTGTCTGAAATTCACCCCCCCCTCAAATGTCCGAAAAAGTTAACTGTCCCTTTAACGGTGCACACTGTAACCTCGGGCTGGGGGTGGGCGGGTGTAGCAGGGACCGAGCTGACGGCAGAACTACTGGAGGTAAGGTGGATTTCGGTTGGAGGGTGCAGTAATCCCCACTGTACTCCTCCAGATACTCCTCCTCTGAGTCCTCCGCTGATTCGACGTGGAGTGACTCTCTCCACTCCCGCAGTGCCTTGTAGTCGGCCGGTAACCACCAAGACGGAGGAGCGTATGCTCGTGCAGGGAGAGGTGAACCGCGTCTTATCGCGCACCGCGAAAACACACAGGCATCTCAGGTGGCTGCCCGTAAGTAGACGGGCAGCTCTGCATTCTCTGCTGTGTCTTACGGGCTCGTGGCATTCTGTAAGGGTTGCTGTGTGGCAGACTCCCTCTCGCTGGCAAGAGGAGTGTCAAAGCCCACATAGAGGGACAGAAATGTCAGAATCTGACATGTAACACCATTTGGCTTTAATAATACTTTATTTTACATATACACAGCATGGTCCTTTTCCACTTAGTTTTCATCAATAATAGCAAAGATTAGGGACAAATAACTAGTTCCAACCCCCATTCCCAGCTAATACATGTTTCCTAACAGATGGACACTTGACTGTATAGGTCAGCTGAGGAAGCAAGGAAAGATATGTCGCAGTCGAAATTATTAAATATGCAGAGATTATCATAGCCCAGATCCGGCAACAACTCTGGCATGCGAGTGGTACAAATGGACAAGAAGGACGTGCCAACATACAGGGAGAAATTGCAAACCAATGGAGGACTCCAGTTGTCTCAATTAAACATTCCCTCTAGGGGGAAGGAGGACCAAGTCTGCCAGAATAAAAAATAAATTAATAAATAAATAAATGCATCAGTAAGTATTTTACATCAAAATATACATAAGAAAATTAAATTAATCTGTCGTTTATTTATTTCCACAATCATGTATTTCAGTAATTATTTGTATCTGTAAGTTTTTTTTCCTTTTATCTATTTCCGATTACATTTATTTCTGTTTATATTTATTTCTGTATTTCCACAACCGTAGGCAAATGAGGGGGCGGGACTTAAACGTTCAACCAAAGCAATCAAGCGCAGAAAGGGAGAAACAGATGTAAACGTTCAGGACAGTAAGGGGCGGCAATGCACTGCGAAAGTTGATACCAACTGCGGTTAACACTAGGAGCGCCAACAGCCCGCCAACAGCCCGGGACATGTTTTCTGATACCGAAACTGCCTTCCTGTCGCCAAAATCCCACGTCGCTGGGCGTTGGTACCCAAGAGGGGCTAATTGCGGTACCCAGACACCGATCACACCTCACTGGGCTTATGACGTCAATGGTTGAATGGGCGATACACAGACAATAGACTGATAGATACAAAGACAATAGATTGGGAGGCTTGGTTGAATTTGAATGAACTAGAAAAAGAGGTACGTTTGCAAAGAAATATGTTTCACTAAATAAGCAGAACGAATTCATCCAATTACATCTACGTATAGGCTACAGCTCATTCATTTAATTTTTAATTATTTATTAGTTCTAGGTGTCATGCGGCTATTGCACTCAATAACTAATAACGAACAAACATCTGTGTATTGATTTAGCCTACAAGAGACTTCAACAAAATATAGTTTTGTATCGAAATTAACCCGAATATAAACTATAATTATCAATAGGCACACAGAGAAGGCGGTGGGACATGTCTGTTGATACTTAAAGCCTTCATTGCGCTTTTGTAAGTCCAGGGCGCATACTGCAAAAAGTGAATGAAGCTGGACTGGTTTTGGTCCGATCTATATGAAACTGGATCCGTTTTGGTCCGATCTATATGAAACTGGACCCGTTTTGGTCCAATCTATATGAAACTGGACCAGTTTTGGTCCGTTCTATATGAAACTGGACCCGTTTTGGTCCGTTCTATATAAAACTGGACCCGTTTGGGTCCGTTCTATATGAAACTGGACCCGTTTTGGTCCGTTCTATATGAAACTGGACTCGTTTTGGTCCGTTCTATATGAAACAGGACTGGTTTTGGTCTGTTCTATATGAAACTGGACTCGTTTTGGTCCGTTCTATATGAAACAGGACTGGTTTTGGTCTGATCCATATTCACACTTTATTATGTATACTTTGTAGCTATGTATATTCTGTTGTAATTCTGTTTTTTGTTCTTCAAACTACGTAGATGTTGCTTGCCATTTCATTGTGCAGACAAATGCAAGTCATTCTGTACACATGACAATAAAATACTTTGAGGGAATACTATGTTTGAGCCCACTGCAACAATCCTGCTATTTTGACTACCACTCAACATTCTCCTCCGCAGCTTCACCAGCTATTCACTGTGTAACCCGCCATCAACAGCATCAGATCATCTACTGTGTTATCATCCTGAATGAGAATACGATGAATTATGAAGTAAAACATTTTACTAAAATAGTATGTATTTATTGGGGCAAGTGGGGGTGTTGATTGATTGGTTAATGAGTATGCACCCAATTATTGTGGATTCCTCTCATGTGTGTTTGTCATGTGTCCATGCCATGTGATGTTCTATTTAAGCTGCACCAGTACCAATGAACGATTGATTGTGTGTTCTCACTGCAACCTGTGTGAAGCATGTTTATTCTCTGTCTTCAGCCGGTATCTAGTCAAGGTCTGTTTAACAAAATAATTACAGAAATAAATGATTGTGGAAATAAATAAATAGGAGAAAATGACAGATTAATACATTTTTAATTCTATAATTGAATTTTTTTAATGTATATTTTGATGTAAAATACTTGTACTGATGCATTTATTTATTCATTTATTTTTAATTCTGGCAGACTTGGTCCTCCATAAGAGGGAGATATAAGGAATTACTTGTGTTTTTAGTTTTAGACCGACTGTGGACTGTACCTGTATTATTCTGACGCAGTGTTAAGAGAAATTCTGTGTGCTTATGTTGTTAATGAAAGCTCACAAATGCCAGTCGAGAAAGTCTCACTTTTTGAATGGAATCACTGAAATAAATCAACTTTTTGATGATAATCGAATTATATGACTAGCACCTGTATTTTCTTTTTTTGCCCATTATTCAACACAAAATTCCCAGAATCAAATACACATGTATCATTCTCAACACTACCAATGTCACCAAGCAAAAACGACAATGAAAAGTCAATGGGCCATAAGTAATTCAGTAAAATGTGAGAATTGGTCAGGGGTTTAAATACGTTTGCAATGCACTGTATAATAAATATAATCCTGTATATTCCCTGGCCTCAAAGTGTGGAGATTTTGCCATCTACCAGTGTTCTACTGTATTTGTTTTTGTTTGTCACTCAAGACTCTAGATTCTATTGAAGTTTTTGTCAGTATCACAGATGGTCGAAATAAGGTAAGCACACTCAAACTTATAAAACATTCTGTTATGTTCTCAATCATTATTTAAGACACATTTCTTTTAGTAAAGGCAATTACTTATTACTTATCTCAAATTTAATTCAATGTTATATTTAATTTCCTGTTGCCCCTGTTGTTCTCTGTATTTGCAGGTTACTGAAAAAGTCACAGTGTTCGTCATGGATGCCAACGATGAACGACCAGTGTTCCAAAACCTTCCCTCGATTCTGGATGTCCCAGAGGTAAGACAATGTGGACTTCCTTTAAACATTTCCTTTTAAATTCTGTTAGTTTACAGTTTTGTAGTAGACTGGATTGGAACCGGCAACAACTCTACCAACTGTGCTATGCACCACCGAGTACAAAACAATGTTCTGTGTCTAATTAAAGGAACGCCAAGCAACATTAGCATTATTAAAATTCAAATTTGAGTGAAGTTCACTGTGCTTCAATCCAGTAATTTAAAACCATTGACATAATTCAAACCGGCAAATTAAATGCATTTATTTTTAATCTAATGTGTTTGGAGTATGGTTTGACCAGGATACTTTTGGTGCGGGAGTTGCTCATGGCCTGTAGTAACGAAGAATGTTTTATATATTTTTGCATCATTTGACGAATAAGGCAAATTAATTATGAAGTAGATTTTGAACAAAAAAAACTAATTCAGCCATGTGCAACACTATGCCACAACATTATCACTGCCCTCTCAAACAGTTTGGCCGCTAAAAGCCTTTGATCTTAAGTGTGTTATTCCTTTGGTTCAATAGCGCCATCAGTATGCCAATGTGAACCAAATAATGTCATGTCCCTGAGCATGTAGGAATATTCCATCACCTTTAGCCAAACAGATCAACAGATAGAAAATATACACATTTGATTTTTAAAGCGCTCCCCTGTGGTTGAGGTAAAAGTGCTTGCATATGTTAAATCTTAAAATTGTTTATAATATGTGTACCTATGCAGTTTTGCAATTTTATATGCTTGATTTAAATTAATTTCTGTAACAAGCCACGCGCACACACATTTTAATTGGTCAATGGTGGCCATGTTTTTTATTAATACTGCATGGCTTTGAGAGTGCTAGGTCCATCGATGCCAAATCTCCAGTTACTGGTGGTTGTTCACAATGAGGAATAAGGCATGTACAGCATTTTTAGACATATTGGACAGACACAGCAGCGGGGCAATTACATAGACATTGGCCATGGTTTATATGCTAACCCTTGCTAACAAGTGGCGTATGTGTCAAAATGACTTGTTTGCTAGAACACTTCACGAACTAGCGCAATCATGCTAACCTTTGCTAACAAGTGGCTTAGGCGGATGGAATGCTTCACGATGTAGAGCAATCATGCTAATCATGCCAACCCAATCTTGAGTAAGTGCCGAAGTGCCATCTTGTTTGTATTAATTTCCTTATTGAAAGACAATTATTTGACACACGTCAAGCCAAGAATCAAGTCAATAAGAGCAAAGTTTCAATAGAAAACAATTTATTAACGTTTTTTCAATTTGTCAAGTTGTTTGTTGTATGTATTCCAAATCACTGTACAAAAAATAATTTTCAACAAATCAGATACATAAACAGATAATCAAATGACAGCCTAGTACCTGTCCAACATCAACAGATATTCAAATGACAGCCTGGCCTATCATTAACCTACGCTACTGTATGGATGTCAGTAATTATGGTTGCCTTGGCACTATTATGTTTGTATGCTCTGAAGTTCAATGAAATTGAAAGCTGTACTGATCCTGAGTGTCCAGAGATCGTTTCCTATGTTTACTTCAACTCATGCTTTACAGATACTGACAATGTGTGCAATATTTTTCATAGTGCACCAAATACAGTTTAAAGTGAGAAACTAATATCTCAACTTTTTGCTTGTTCAATTTGCCTTGCAATGTTTCCCTCAAGTATTCTCTGCTTTTCCTAGAATTCTGAATCTGAGAGCAGTATCTACAAAGTACTGGCTGTGGATCGAGATACAGGGTCTGGAGGCTCTGTCAGCTTTTATATCCAGGTACTATAAATCTGTTTGGGCTTAACCTCTGATCTATCCCCTGCCAGGTTACAGCATGTCTGCACGATGGTCATACAACTGCAAAAAAGAAAGAATAAATTCAAAAAAGAGGGATTAGCAAATCTTGTGAAGTAAAAAAAATGGACAATGACAAGATTATTCTGTCGATAAAAAATAATTCAATGGGAAAGAATGAGATTTCCATTTTAGTTTGACAGTGCTGTATGTTTGCACGATAATGAAGATCTGTATGCACAACAAATAAGTTAAAGAAACAATCACTATTACATTAGTGTAAAGTTATTGATGGCTTAAATGGTTATTTAGGTCAAAGCTGCAGGGAAATATCTTTGAGCATTTTTAGAGACTTAATTAAAATCACAGTAAAGTTTTGCGCAAGTGACACTGATGCAGATCGCATCAAGTCTCCACACAGCAGCTTGTACTACCAAATGGCTTTGTTATATCTACACACATACATGGGCACCTGATTGGCAATAGCCGTCTGCCAAGTTTATGTTTAAGTGGGGGATGGAGAAGCTTCGTACATTTAAGCTTTTAATATGATGCTTTACTTTCTATCGTTACAGACTAATGGTCGACACAGTAAATTTGTCATAGACCGACATAGTGGTGTGCTGAGGACCAAGCCCGGAGAGATGCTGGACTATGAGAGGTCAACAACACACTATATCACAATAGTGGCTAAGGTGATAGTAATTGACTTGACTCAGAATTTTCACCCTATTCATTGTTTTTATTTAACTCATCCTTAATTCCTCATAGTTCGTTGTTTCATTCTTAAGAAAGGCTCATTCACCCAATTTAACCATTGATGTCACTGTTGATGTCACGTAATCCACGGTGTAGAGCCGAAAAGCCAATGCAGAGCCATGGAATCACGTTTGTGGTGTTTTACTTAACACACAAAACAAACACCTAGCACAAACTGAAAAAACATACACTGTATTTAAATGAATTGCGCTTACACAAAGCAAATTCGAACTATCATAACACAGTGCCCACTAAACAAACATAACCCTCACCCTCTCTCATAAGCGTGACCTGAAACAATAACAGACTAATTTGAGACTAATTCACCCCAGCTGTGAGCATTAGCAAAACAGGAACAAATCAGGAACTAAAACAGGAAGTACTCACCCTAAAGGCTCCGTTGAACACAAACCTCACCACTTACGTGACAGGTGATTGGCTTTTTATTATATGCTTAGACGACTCCCAATGCAAGCTTTTGTGGCAACCATCCTTCTTACATTTGCTTTAGGTTGAATTGAAAAGTTTTGATAACAATTATTGAGGGGATGGAACACTTAAATTGCTGTTATTCTTACTTATTTCTGTGAAAAAGGGCAGAAATAAAAAGTTATTGTATGTCATTTTGATTCATATTGATAATTTTATAGTGTATTTGAATATCAAGCAAAAATACATTTTGTCATGTCCCAAGCAAAAGTTTGAGCTCTCCTGACCTAGCAACATGTGGATAAATTAAATACATTACACTATACATTTTTTAGTAGCTGGATGTGTAAAAAGTAAGTGGACATAACCAACAATAGAACAAAATGCCACCCTTGAATTTCAACTGGCCATCCCATGTAACATTTTATATAAACGGCACTGGTCTAAACAAAAATTCTGAGATATCATGCGCTATCTGCTTTTTGATGACACACACAAGAGCTTCTCGGATTCAGACTGACACGTTTGCATTGATGTCTGAGATATTCGATACATTTGTGTAAAACAGTGTTGCTTCTTACAACCCCAGTGCGAACATAACTGTTGATGAACAGCTATTTCCTACCAAAGCTCGCTGTCGATTCACACACAGTACATGGCTAATAAACGAAACAAATTTGGGATAAAGTTCATTGTTTGTGGGCACTGAAAGTGTTTCCTGCAAAAAGAAAATGGTTTGTAGAATAGTCTGCACAAGCCTGGTGCAATGTGGCCAAACTTGTCATTATGTCGATTTCATGCCCTATTGAATAGCTATATTAGAGATTTATATATTTGTATTTCATGGCATGACATTGAGAAGTGTTTCCCTCGATCGCCTCTTTACATGTAAATGTGAACGTGTTACTTGAAGCAAACTAATTATTACTAACTCAGTCGTTTAACAGTAGGATGTTGCTTTGGCTACATCTAAATTAATTTGGTTTAATGTGATCAATGAATTCCAATCAATTAGCATTCTAACTGAAATTGGCCGATAAACGGATGGGTTTATATTTATTTCTCCGGTCCAGTAGGCACACTGTTTGTTTGTGTCCTGAGCAGGACACGCAAACTAAACCGGTTGCACTGCGCACAGCATTAGTCTTGTTACGAATGCACATGAGACAGCAGCAAACTAACCGGTTGCACTGCGCACAGTGTTCATATAGAACGGACCAAAATGGGTCCAGTTTTATATAGAACAGACCAAAACGAGCCCAGTTTCATATAGAATGGACCAAAACGGGTTCAGTTTAATATAGATCGGACCAAAACCAGTCCAGTTTCATGCTCTTTCTGCCCTATGTGCCCCGGACTTACAAAAGCACAATGAAGGCTTTGAGTTCAACAGACAGGTCCCACGTCCTTCTCGGTGATAATTATAGTTTATATTTGTTTAATTTCGACATACAAAATGTTATATAGTTCAAGTCTCTTATAGGCTATATCAATACAATGATGATTATTCGTTAATTATTGAGTGCAATAGGCGCAGATGGAACTAATAAATAACTAAAAATTAAATGAATGGGCTGCATACATGTAATTGGATGAATTCGTTCTGTTTATTTAGTGAAACATATTTCTTTATAAACGTACCTCTTTTTTCTAGTTCATTCAAATTCAACCAAGCCAATCAATTTATTGTGTGCGTGTATATCTCAGTTGTTTGTCTGCGTATGGCCCATTCAACCATTGACGTCATAAGCCCAGTGAGGTGTGATCGGTGTACCGCAATTAGCCCCTCTTGGGTACCAACGCCCAGCGGCGTGGGATTTTGGCAACAGGAAGGCAGTTTAGGTATCAAAAAACAGGCAAAATGCACGTATTTAGGAAAAGTCATGGAAGGACGAGGCTGTAGCTTTTCAACATTATATATTTATTTTAATTACTAACCGCTGTGCCCGCAGACGCGGGCTGTTGGCGCTCCTAGTGTTAAAATTGTTTCCAGTGATTATTTTAACAGAATAAATCATGGTGGGATAAAGCATGCATATGAAGGAGCATTGCTAAAAGGAGATTTCTGAAAGTTTATAGAATGCTCCAAAAAAATGTTTTTCACCTACCTCTGGGTCAAATGAATCATTTCCGCCGCTTCTAGTGTTAAGGTCCCTTGTTAGGTTCACGAGTGCTTGTTATTAATATAATGTTAAGTGCCATTATGTGGGTAACAGTCCTTGTATAGTCATTCATTCTGTTTTTGTAAAGTTTAAAGTCGCTTTGTGTAAGCGAGCTTTCATTTAAGTTTCAGTGTTTATGTATGTTTTCCGAATCAGTGTTTCGTGTTTGTTTGATGTTGAATTGAAATAAACACCACAAACGGATTTACGCTTACCATGTGGCTCTATACACTTCTCCCCAAAGGATCTGTGACACTTAAATATTCAGGTTTAAGGTTTATTAACATTTCGTATTGACCGAGAGCACTGTAGTCGTTTAATAATAAAATGTATTTTAAAAAATACAACTTAAAAATTGTGCACACAGTGTATATTAATAGGAAGTATCAATCAATCATATGTATTTTATGGATCCCTTATCAAAATGTATGCATTAACAGGTTTGATGCACAGTGGCGAGAAACATTTTTTCTCTAAGGGGTGGCCAGTCCTCTTCTGGCTGTGCCGGAAGAACTGTTAATAATATGAAGAGTTAATAAATGCATCTGTGTTACAGATGTGTTAAGTCCAGAGTATATAAAACATAAATCAAGTCAGATGCATGACCAGGTCGAAAGCGAGTGGTCATTTCCTGTAAACCTGAAATTAAACCTTTAAACGTTATATATATATATATTATGTGATTCTGCTGCTATTATGTATGTAGTCCTATATGTAGGTAAAACCAGATTGAACAAAGTTGGACCAAAAAAGTATTATTAAAGGGACAATGATATCATTTTCAATGATCCAAAATATACATGTCTGATGTATGATATTTGTTTTGGAAATAGGATGGCGGTGGGAATTACAACGGGAAAGAACAGACAATGTCATCTTCCGCCACCTTGACTATCAACGTTGTTGACATCCAGGACACAGACCCTATTTTTGTTGGAACACCATATTTCGGATACGTTTATGAAGTCTCCGTACCAGTAAGTACAAACATGCAACACTCTCAAGACATCATATCTCCAAATCAGATACAGAATAAATAATGTAAAATGATGTAACGATTCCAATGATTACAGTATACTTCAGGTTATAGGATTAGCAATTAAGATATTGTTCATGTTGAAATCAACAAATAGTATTTAAGTTCATTTTCTTAATTCAGGTAAATGTTTTTGCATTAATTTCCTTAAGGTATCCCTTGACATCTGGTTGTGTGTGTAATGAATTATATATTTTTTCAGTATACTGTGAACCTGATTGTCGAATATGATGGTTTATGCCACAATTTACCAACCGAACAGTAATTTGTCTATTATTATCATAATCAAAACAGATTTTACTTAATATTTAGTTGGCCAAAAGTGCCATCCCATCTTATTTGACATTTAATGTGCACTGTAGAACCTACACTGCCGTTTAACACTAGAAGAGCCGGAAGTGGGTAAATGTTTTTAGGCACTCTATAAACTTACAGAAATCTCCTTTTAGGAATGGTCCTAGACATGCATTCTTTAACCCCCTGTATTTTTTATGTTAAAATAATCACTAGAAAAGCGAATTTAAAGCTATTTTGCTGAAATTATGTGCTAACGCGCTATTCACCATTTTGCTTGTTTTTTTCACCTGAATATCTAGTTGTCTGTCACCAGGTGGCACATTTTCTGCAAATGTATATCATGACCTAAAATTAACGTGATATTATCACTCTTAAATTACCACACTGATTGATTTTAATTAAACCAAATACATGTTTACTTATTATAGACAATTTTCAGAATGACATGAATATCATCCTGTTGCATCTGTGTAACAAGTCATCAGGGATGTTCTGAACGACAACCTTCTGTAGACTACGCTTCACAGTCAACAATATTTTGCTTTTCAAAGAATAATGGCCTACTGAAACAATAGTTGACACATAAACAATATTAGGCTATGTAAATGAAATATAATGCATTTTGTGTGTATACGATGTACGTTGTGTGAAAAGATCCATAACTTGCATAGATTATTATAGACTGCAAATTAATATGGTTAACCCAAATATAATGTGGCATTATCACACCGTTCATTTTAAATTAAACAAAATATATTTTTTACATATTGTAGACAATATTGAGTTAACTGACTTGAATATCGTCATGTCGCTTTAGTGAAATGTATGGGACAAACCTATGTACGCTTCACTGTCAAAGTGTCAAGTTAAACCAATAACTTTTTATATAAAGTTGAACATTTCTCTATGCGTTTATCCAAGTTCTATTCAGTTAGAATGGTGGATTGCATTGCATTGATAATATTAAAATGAATTTGATGTAGTTGAAGCAATGTCCTACTGTGGAGTTTTTATAGGCTACTTGGTTTTAATTATAAAATAATTAGTGAGCTTCAAGAAACATGTTCGCATTTGCATGTAACAAGGTGATCGAGGGAAACACATCTCAATGTACACATGAAATGCTTATTGTAGCCTAAACACTATTTGAGTTACTTTGCCCCAACAAGTTTCAAGAGTTTATTAAAATTCGATTCGGTTGGAAGAGGAGTGATAATATGAACTTTTAAGCCATGTATTTTCGTGGTATTGTTTAGCATTGAATAGCGCTGTTTTCTGTTATATTTCCCCCTTTTTTTTCTCTGTGTGTAGAAGACATGTAAACACAAATTAAGACTTTATTGTGCTTCTCAATCAAGAAAAAACAATAATAAGAAGATTTAATATAAAGTAGAACCGAGGAATGAACTATATGAAATACAAATATATAAATAGAACTAGAAATAATGCATTTAATAGTTCATTATCTCAACATAATGACAGGTTGTGCCACATTGTACCAGGTTTGTACAGACTTTCTAATCTACTAACCTTTGGCAGGAAACACTTTCAGTGTCAGCACACATTATCCCAAAATGTGTCTGTTTTTTTGGTAGGGAATAGCTGTTCATCAAAAGTTATGTTTGCTTTTGTCATCTCTGAATATTTGTCTAGACCAGGGGTCCGTTCCCCGTACGTCGCTTAATACATCCAAGATCAAATGAGACAACAAAGATATCATCATCCGGCTAATCATCATCCGGCTAATTCAGTTCTCCGGACACACCTGTCGTTTACGATGAGTATAGAGTTCCGGGGGATGACGTTGTTACAGGACCGGAAACCATGGGCACCGCCATTTTGGCAGCTTTTGGCAGCATTTGGCAGATTGGCAGACTCTTGTGGTGAAGGCGGCTAAACATGGTTGATCACTGTTGTGCACCAGGTTGCACAAATAAACGATGGAAAAAGAAAGGTACGTCGTTTTACCGCATTCCTAAAGATGCAGAGAGCTAAGTGGATCAGCACCATTAAAAGAGCCAGGAGCCAGCAAAACAAGACTGAAAGATGGGACCCCCAGCCGTAAATAACACCCAATGAGCCAAAACCATTAAAGGAATGGATTAAAGGAAAATAAATGTCTTAAACCTTGTATTTTTTAAATAAGTTGTATTAATAAAGTAAAGGCATAGAACCAGATTAGTGCATTGACAATATTTTTATATAATTTGTTTATTAATTAAATTAATAAAAAGACAAAAATACCTGACACCTGAACCACAGAGGGAATGATTAACCTATACATGAAATTAAAAATGTTAGCTGACTTGGTTGAGTACATCAAAGATACAAACTAGCTACAGATAGCCAGACGCACCGCGGTTGCTAGCCAAGCTAACCTAAACAAACAACCCGGACCTCTACTAGCCATGCTAACGTTACACTACCTATTAAACTGGGACACTTACCCTTCCAGTGATGATGCAGCATTTTTTTGCTTGAAGATTCCACAGCTGGATGTTCGTTACAAAGCCAGACTGAGTCCACTTGTAACCCTCCAGGCTTTTGTAGGCTTTCAGAGAGTCACCCGAGTAGAACGATGGGAAGTTTATCAGGTAGTTATATATCCGGATACTGCAGATCTGGGACGTCTTCTTCAGCGGAGATACTTGTGAAAAGCACCCCGAGGGCATTGTATGGGTCGGTAATATTTAACCTATTTTTTTTTTAATATAAAGCTCAATGTCATGCGAATTAAAGTGAGATGAGTACTCCGATGGCATGAAAGCTTTGGCGCTTTTATTGCCAAAATGGCGGCCCGAACACCGGTAAGTCACGTGGGGTCCGGAGCTCTATAGCTGGACTGAGTCATCTGAGATAAATGCGCGTCCACGCGTTCGTTTAAAAGGCGACATGTATTGATAATAGAAACCTTGATCAGCGACACTCCTATTGGCTACTCAACATGGCCAAAGACCACGCCCAGTTTTTCTCCTCAGCAGAACAATAGATATTGATGGAAGGTTATGCGGAACTTGAATGTTTAATTAAAACGCAAGGAAACACCGCA
Organism: Dallia pectoralis; assembly: GCA_029465975.1. Taxonomy (NCBI): domain Eukaryota; kingdom Metazoa; phylum Chordata; class Actinopteri; order Esociformes; family Umbridae; genus Dallia; species Dallia pectoralis. The sequence goes on from CM055730.1 coordinate 24,853,950, forward strand.
AAGTCTGTAAAAGAGAGGAGGGCTGGCAGAAAGTAGCAGACAAATTAAATGTGTTACTGGTCACATGTTATGGTTCTATCAATTGTTATGGTATTTTATTTTAATAATGTCATTATTTCATTTCATATTTTCTAAATGTCAGAGCCACCACAGGACAGTACATTTATTCCACAATTCCCACTGCGTAAAATACGATTTCTGCCAACGTTAATTCATACAATCTCCAAACGCATACAGATATATAATGGGATTACTCATGGACTGAATAGAACATGGGAACAATTAAAAGTGAAGTACATAACATTCTGCAAAACGGTAGTCTTTACTACTTGTATTGTTCTTAGTCACCTAAGTCTCTTTTAAAACACAGGTAAATGCATGTGTTTGTCTGTTCATAACAGAAATCAATCGGGTTATGCAATCGGTGTATGCAATTCAGTTATCAAAGCCTTATTGAGATTTATCGGTTTACCCGTGAGGGTGTCAAATACATAATTAGATTAGATGTCCAACAAATTATATCGGTGTATCGGTTATAACAAAATGTGAGTATCGAGTTTCGCTCTGAGCTAAAGGGTCTTGTCCATCTCGCAATACGGGATTATAATTATTCTTATTTATTAATTTTTAAACGGTCTTGTCCATCTCCTAATACGGAATTCTTCTTCTTCTTATTTATTTATTATTAAAGGGTCTTGGCTATCTTGCAATACAGGATTATTTCGAATTGTTCTTCTCGTATATATGGACAGGACATGGCTGTGAATGACTTTCCACATCACATCCGCCTATAAAGCAGCGATCAAATCGTGTTTACATGAAATAAGCCTGCTCTGTTGCTATGACAACAAGTACAGGATGAGCTTCGGAGAACCGAACTATCCAGGTTGATGCCAAATCGACAACAATCAAATCTGGCTAACTGAGTTAGCGATGTACGGAGAACGGACCCAGTAGTATATTTGTCTAAAATGTCTAAATGAGGTGGCCCCACCCATCGCCTCCCATGAATTGCCCAAATCAGCAGACCAATAGTCTTCAAGATTCACACTTTTGCCTCCAGTAATTACATAAAGCAAGCCAATGAACGCTTTTAATTCCTCATTTGTCAGTTCAAACCTTTCCACACCATTCTGCTCTGCTTCAGCTAGAGGGTGGGTTCAAATTTTTTCCAACATGTCTGTGTGGATCAAACTGCTCAAAGTGTAAGGATCGGCAATCTATCCCCCTCTATGCCAGTGTTGGCACTCCCCCTGCCAGCGGAGAGAGGGGGAGTTAATCATGGACATTGAAGACACCTGAGTTTTTGTCCACAGCTGTTTTCGGTTTCCTTGTTAGTCTTGTATTTAGTTCCTGTCTATCATTGTCGGGGCATTGTAGATCTGTTGGAATGAACGTGTCCTTACGTTACTGTGGTTCTGTACATTTTGCACATTTACACTGTAACCCTGTCCTCTAAAGTAATTCAGTTTTGATTACCAGATGCCTGTTTAACTACACGTAAGCTGATGATACGTTTTTTTTTCTGTTTTAAAGTACGGTGTGATCCGTTTCCGATCCACGGCTTTATTTTTGTTCTAGAGTTTCTCGGTTCAGTTTTGTTACCGGTCTGTCTTTGAATAAAGACGTTGTAAAATAGAAACCTCTGCGCCTGTGTCCGATCCCTGATACCTGCCTGAAGCACATTCGTGACACAAGGACTTAAACATTTTTCAGAGATATTGACGTGTGCAATTTGTCAACATACAATGTAGAAATCGAGAAAAAATAGAACATGTGGTCCCTGCTCATTCGTGTTCAACGTTATATGTATATTTGTAGACTATTATTCGAATATTATTTTCACTAAATCTAAATTAGTGTAAAAGCTCAGCTCAGCCAGTTTAGAGTTATGAGCAAAAGCCGGGTACTAACTTTGAACTAACAAGTTCTGTTGAGGCAGTGTCTTTCTAATTTACATGCGAGTATGCAATCGAGGGGAAAAATGGAACTGGCCAGCCATTGACCAGAATATTCAGTGTATGGTGAAAGAGGTGACCAAAATCGCCAAAAACCGCAATCTATACTTCCATGTGAGAAATTACCAAGAAACTTAACGTGTTGTGCAACCCAGTGTAATACACCCTGCATATAACAGCGCAAGTGGGTTCCAACCTGAATATGATTAGGATTTTAATGGACAAAAATGTGTTTTTTTTAAGATAACATTTTTCCGTTATCCAACATGCAAACTGTTACTGTCAGTATAAGTAGTACTGTATTTATCTTTAATTCATAAAAGCTGAATAACCATCCTGTTTTTCATAAGTCAGCAGTACAACACATCTGTCCTTAGGGTTCGGAAATTGTCACAGTTTTCGCCCAAGATGGAGACCTGGGAATGCCAAACCCAATTCATTACTACCTTGAAAGTGGTAAGCTCCAATAATTATTCAGTAGATTAGTATTTTTTTTTCAATGGAAATTAAGTCAGTAGACTGAGATGGCCATGAAAATGACTTTGTTACCCTCAAGGATCGGCCTATTTGTATGTTCCCTAGACAAACCCTTTGGTTTGTTGCATGTTCTAACCTGTAGTCTCTAAGCCAATGACACTGTGTTATATAGAATTGATCCCCCTGCTGATAAGGCTACAGCTTTGCAGGGATCTAATTTTGATTTAAACTGGGTGTTAAATATGTTATTTTCTTAATCTAAACATATGCCTGTAGATTTGGGAATGTTTACTCTCAATGGTGCTAATATTAAATGTTTCCTAGCACACAAATACCTGTTCATATGGACAGATAAGAATCTTTTGCTTAAAAACAAGGAGATTAACTTGTTAGATCATTTAGGATGAATGTTTTAAAATGCTTTCTGTATAGAAATAGGTCATACATTATCTAGCAGAAAGTAAATTCTTCAGTTGACTTTCATGCTTGTTACTAACAATGGGCCATATTTTTCAACCGTTCTTTAGAACAAATTCGTTCTTAAAACCCACTTATGCAGTTTCCACGAAGATTCTGACATTCACCAATGTTTACTTATCTGGAATTTGTTCTTAGGAAAGAACAGAATTAACGCACAGTGAAAAGCACTCTTACGCAGATTTGCACGCTGACATTTTCGTGACAAATCATTAGTCTCTGTGTTTTCATCAATTGTACAGTGCTTTAAATATTATGAAGAATAACATTATGAATAATATTCAATTATTTTAAATATTTGCATATATTTAACACTTTTCTGTGGATGGCACACCCGAGATTGCGGGCACACCCGAGATTGCGGGCACACACAATAGAGGAACCCTATTGTTATTGTGAGTTTTATTATTATTCTTGGGACAAAAAATGGGACAAAAATCGGCCCATAACTCAAAAAGTACATGGTAACTTTTTCTTCGATAGCCCCTGACACACTACCCTACTGACCCCTGCCCCAGTTCGACCACCAGGGGCACTACAGTACACACCCTAAAATAATTATTTCACAATGATGCCATTTCCACCCCGTTTGACTTAGAATGCTACAATTTTTTGTACATGCCTCATTCCTCATGAGGAACAAAAAAGCCTCAAGAGCCCATAAAGTCCGCCATGATGGATTTTTCCCCATTATGCAAATTTCCCAAAACCTACAAAAATTATCTTCTATGCGCCCGTCACTCCAATTGACTAGCCACTTGACAATAACGTGTGTGATGACTGTCTGTCTATAGGGTCTTCAGGAATAAGACATTCATTGCAAGATGGCTGAGAAAATGGCCAACAAGTGAAACACTTTGTGTAACGCACAATAACTGGGCGGCTCTCTATATAAAAACAAAGACTTACGGATATATTGTCTCAGTACACATGAAGAGGACATCCCCATGAACTAATCTGTCAATGCCAGAGTCTGTCGGTCAAAACACAACCAGATGACAGATTGCTGAGTTTTGACAGTTTTTGCTACAAGCTAACCGCTAATGCAATCACACGCACAAATATTAACTATAAATCAGCCGTCACTCCAATTGACTAGCCACTTTACAATCATGTGTGGGATGAATGTCTGTCTATAGGGTCTTAAGGAATAAGACATTTGTTGCAAGATGCCGACCAAATGGCCAAGAAGTAAAACAACGCACAAATATTAACTATAAATCAGCCGTCACTCCGATTGACTAGCCACTTTACAATCATGTGTGGGATGAATGTCTGTCTATAGGGTCTTAAGGAATAAGACATTTGTTGCAAGATGCCGACAAAATGGCCAAGAAGTAAAACAACGCACAAATATTAACTATAAATCAGCCGTCACTCCGATTGACTAGCCAGTTCACAATCATGTGTGGGATGACTGTCTGTCTATAGGGTTTTCAGGAATAAGACATTTGTTGCAAGAAAGGGGCGTGTCTATGTACATTTTCATATTGCCTAATTTCTGTGTGTTCGGGATCAGCCCCACTGCTCCATATGTTAAAAATGGATGCCCTTTGGCGTACATGCCTTACTTCCCATGATGAACAAAAAAGCCTCTGGGACGCATATGATTTCCCATAATGGAATGTCTTGTACAGTCCAGATTTGGGAAAATGTACACAACACAATTTCTCCCAAACCGCTGGTCCAATTCACTTGCTTTTTGGCCTGACATGTGTGAAATTACTGTTTTTCAATTGTATATCAAGGAAAAACTAATATAATACAAAATGGCTGAAAGGGGCGTTTTTAAGTAAATGTACATATTGACTTAATTTATATTAGTCTATTAAATAATTGTAATTTTGACTGATGGTCTTTCTGACCTAACATGATTCAAGATGGCATCACTCAGTAGTACCTTAAAAAGGTTTCACTTTGATATGTGAAAAAATTACTGAGTAAGAGCTTGATAAAACTGAATCAATTGGACCCAAAATAAAACAAAGTGTCTAATATTAACGATAATGGCTCTTTGTATTTTGAATTGCAGGTTTAATTTAATCGAATGTTGGCTTGACATGTGTCAAAATATTGTCATTAAACTTGAAATAAAGCAAAATGAATACTTCGGAACTTATGTTACTGCAGGATTAGCCTCATTTCAGTCAACTGTCAAGCTCTGTTCTCCCAGCATGCATTGCGGTGGAATAATGGTTTATTTAGGTGAAATGCTGTTCTACCAGACATTTATTGTGTTCACCAGGTAATTTTTTTCGGTCTATTTTGTTAGGTTTATATTATTTAAGACATTTCTTTCATCATGGGCAGTTTAAAAAAAATTGGGTTGCCACCGTGAGGTGGAAGACTGATGGTTTAAATGGGTTTGCTTAGCCGTTCCTTAGTTTAGTTATCAGGTTGGCCCTGTAGCCAAGGTCTACTGTGGGAGTTTATGCATTAACTCTGCTTTGGGCTGCTGGATGTCTGTCCGTATTAGTGCACTCTGTACTGTAACATGCCTCTATGACCTGTTATGTTCGCCATGAAGGATTGGACTGTACAGTCCTCATATGGGATAATGTACAAAACACTACTCCTCTTGAACCAATGCTCAGATTTACTTGGTTGTTGGCATGACAAGTGTGTAATTATTTAATTGACTTGATTCCTGGCTTGACAGTTGTCAATTATTGTCATTCAACTTGAATTAAAGCAATATTAATACAGAAAATTCACTTGTAAGCATGATTACAATGCTAAGTGTTGGTCGGGAAGCGTTCCAACCAGCCAGTCTTTTTGAGAAATAGAAAGATTAGCATCTTTGCTGTAGTTCATGAAGCGTTCCAGTCATTTGCATTGAAGTCACTTGTTGGCAAAGGTTAGCTTTTCGCTAGCATGGTTGCTCTCGTGACCCAGAATGCATTGCGGCCCACGAATAGATTTATTTGGGAGATATGCTGTTTAACCAGACATGTCCTCTGTTCACCAGGGCATTTTTTCGGTCCATTTTATTACGTTTATATATTTTAAGACACGTGTGTAATTCTGGGCAGTTTTTGGGTTGCAACCGTGAGTGGGAAGACTGACTGTTTAAATGGCTTGCTGAGCCGTTCAGTTGCTTAGTTGACAGAGGTGCTCTGTAGCAGAGGTATACAATCTGACTTAATGCATTACTTTTGCTTTGGGCTGGCTGGGCCTGTGCCCTTGTTAATGCAGACAGTGTTAATACCTTAATTCTGTAGGAAATGTGGATGCATTTGGAAATGCGCAACATGTCAATTTGGCCATGCAAAGTGGCCGTTCTATATCCTATTGAGTTTACTCATTGCCTCTGCATTGGGCTGACTGTGCTTGTGTCCTTACATTGCTAAAATCTAAATCATTATCTTTTGAGGAAGGAGAAAACCTATTGTTTTTGCACTGTTTTTATTAGCTTACCAGACATATTCACTTCATTGTCACACTATTCGACATCCTTCTAAAAGAAACCATTTCAATCACGTTTTAATCATTTAACAGATGCTCTTATCCAAATCAAACTACATTTATTACTCGAAAAAGTTCCTTGCCCAAAGATCCAAAAGACATTTGTCTTAATAGGGAATTAAAGCAGAAACCTTCAAATTATGTCACTCCATAACCACTGAAACATTGACCTGCATAAGAGTATACATGGGCCTCATACAAACTGTTAGGCCTTGCCATACTTAGACAAACAAAGACACTACTATATCCCACTCTGTCCACGCCAGAACTTAAAGTCGAAACACAATGCGACATTTCTGGCTATAGCACCCTTTTTTAATTCAACTGATATGACTTGCCTTTCTGATATACAACATATTCTGTTTACAACTATAGGTAGACTGATTACATAGTGATATTCACAACTAAGTCATTCATTTCAAAATCACTGAAGCCAATCATTAGCTTCAACCATGTACCACAATTGCTTTGAATACCTGCCATGGACTAAGTATCCAAGAAAAATGAGGATGATAATTCAACTTCAGAATTGTGTCCAGATTAGCATAAACTACCTGATAACTTGGTACGCTCATTTGAACTGTATCTTACTACCCAGAAAAGGGCATGCAAGTTTATTTGCTCATAGGTAGCACTATAATAAAGAATTGAACAAAATGTCACTGTAGCCACCCTGAGTGATGTAGAACCACAGAGTAAACACTGATAGGATGTAAGATTATACTCACCTGTCTAATATTTTGTGTACACTACTTCAGCCATCGAAGTTGCCTTAAAGGTCAAGGCATTGACAGGTTTCCTTGCATTTTTTCTCTAATTGACGCCATTTCAACACGGATAGACCATGAAAAAACAACATTTTTTCTTGTGCCTCATTGCTCATCCCTTACTTCCCAATAGGAGGACCCCGCCCCATTGTTGCTTGCAACTATATTTATTATTGTTATTATATACTTATCTCCCTAAATGGTTCAATAACTCGGTTGGCCATGGATAACTTTTTCAAAAAATTTGCACATTGATCAAACAGGTGTCTAGTAACTCACACAACTCAAATGACCTACATACACCCATAGGTGGCGCAATAAATCACGGCCAAAGTCTACAGGCTAGGGCCGGCACACCGTTTGTCCAATATGGCTGAAACTTGGGGTCGATGCCTTAATTGACCTGATGAACAAAAAAGCCTCTTGGACCCATAAAGTCCGCCATGATGGATTTTTCTGTACAGTCCAAATTTGGGACAATGTACAAAACGCTATTCCTCTTGAACCGCTGCTCTGATTCACTTGGTTGTTGGCTTGACATGTGTAGAATTACTATCATTGAATTTGATATTTAAGGGAATGAAATTGAATACAGAATGGCGGAAAGGTGCATACATACTTACTATTCATGATGAACAAAAAAGCCTCTGGGACGCATAAGGTTTGCAATGATGGAATGTCTTGTACAGTCCAGATTTGGGAAAACCTTCATAAATTGTTTTCTCTTGAACCGCTGCTCCAAACGACTTCAATCTTGCTTTAGTCATGTGTGGAAGTAATGTCTTTCATTGTTAAATTTAGCAAAAAACAATATAATACATATTGAGGTGCGTGTTTATGTAACTTTCTATATTGCCATCACCTCTTTGTGTCAGAGAATAGCCCTGCTGCTCCATATGTCCAAAATGGATGCATATTGTTGTACATGACTTGTTTCTCATGGTGAACAAAAAAGCCTCAAGGACCATGAGGTTTGCCATGATGGATTGTCTTGTACAGTGATATTTAGGGAAACACTATGAATTGTTTTCTCTTGTATTGCTGCTCCAAATGACTTCAAACTTGCGTTTATATGTGTGGAATTCATGTGTTATGATGTTACCTTTAGCACAAAGCAATAGAATGATTAATGGCTGAATAGGGCGTACTTATTTAAAATTTCACACTGATCAAATGTTTTTTGTGTTGATATGACACATTATTTTTCACACATGCGCCACTAGGGGCACGCAGCGTCTGCGTGCCTGTGATCTCCTAAGACGTCGACTTCATTATTAGAGATCAGTAGAGGTACTATTTAAAGAGTATGCATAGTTTAGTTACCAAATGTTCTGGCGATAAACTTTATTATATATTGTGCCGTATTTTAGATGTCCTGGAATTTATTTTTACTTTCTCCCACGGACTGAAAACGAAAACAACACATTGTTTTCCCAGAGATGTAAGGATATAGTCGTTCATTTGAACCGTAAGTTATAACATGAACTTTCCAAACATTTATTAATTGCGTTATCGTTGTTATGATATCTTGAGTTTAGTAGTTATATGCGTACTAAGTGTATTCGCGTATAGATAATAGCAGTTGAACTAATGGTATCTCCGTGAACCGAGGTAAACTTGGTTTTAAATTCGGACATTCACATTCAACAGACATTCGGCAGTTTGGAAAATCAATAACTTATTCAGTTATAATCCGAAACGCATCAAACCACTTCTGATTAATTCTATAAATAGCTGGCATACTTTTACAACCTTTGTTTTTAATCAAAGTTGAATCTAGATTTCAATACAAAATCATTTGTCTGACATTCGACAGAAATTCAACAGATTGACAGTGATTGACAGAAACCCATCAAACCACATCTGATTAATTCTATAAATGTGGCATACTTTTACAACTTTTGTTTTTAGTAGAGACTCTACTTTGGATTTAGTAGAAACCAATGTGCAGAGTTGCCTAGTGTGTTTTGGCAGCAATGCCCACTGGCTTGTCATATCTTTTTTTGAAAGTAGATTCGCCTGATTAAAATAGTGCCCAATATTTAACAATCAGAAAATATGCATTTGAGAGATCTGAAGTGAACAGCGCTGTTTCTTATGTGTATTTAGTGCTGTCTAGTATTTTATATTATCGTTGATGTATTGTTGTGGCTTAAGTGTTTGAAAGCTTCATTAATAGCCAATTTAAACTCTGTTTGTAATCTCGTTTGATAAGTTTACTTGACTGTATTTGCAGTAAAATAGTTTGTGTGCAAAAAGCTGCACATATTTTGTGGTAATTACAAATCAGCTGACGTTTTTGGGTAACCGAACTCGGAACATGAATAGTATTGACTGAATTACTTTGGTGCTATCTAGTATAATTAGGCCCGTAACATCAATTGGTGGGAATTATGTATTACTCCAAAGTAATCATTAGATATTACCAAGTAAATATCTCAGGAATACACACTTAAGCTTCAGCACAGCATATTGTAACTTTGAGTTTATTTTAATTGTGGTGTACTTGTGTTCTTTTTATTTTTTTATTTCACAATACAGCCACTACTGTTTTTGTTGTACATTAGTCTCCTTGCATTTTTTACAAGGTTACTGAGAATCACCTAAATACGATTTACCAGAATAAATTACCACCAAATTAGTGTGTGTGCTGTAGTGGTACTTTACACCAGGCTACACTTAACTCTTCTTGTCATTGGGTTGCAATGGATGATGCAGGGTCCACTGAATGGCTGATGTGCAACTGGACCATTAGACGATACATATACAAGAACACATGTTTTCAATAACTTCACTCCTTAGTGACCCCTTTGCATTCAATTGATTTAACAATTTTCTATATAACTAATATTAATTTTGAAATTGTGAAGTTTTGACTTGTTCTTTTTAAAACTAAATTACACAACTAGCAAAAAAGGTTCCATTTGAAATGACAACTGTACTCAACCCTTATCAGGAGATACAAAAACTGTAATTTGGCTGGTCACAGAATTTAAAACATGAATCTGTTTAAGACAAAGATTTAATGTGTGACCATATATAGCTGTGCTATAGAAAACACTTGATTCTTTAAACTCTTATGTGACTAAAGTGTTTTAGAGCAGATTGATGCTGAACCTTTTTAAATGTTCCATGGCTACAATCCCTGTCTCAGTCATAATTTCCTGCTAATCAAACAAAACTATTCTATAATGCTGGACTTACATGCATCATTATGGTGTGTGCCACAACCACACTGTTCTTATGGTGATTCTCACCATGTGGCTAACTCTGTGGCAAACCTTGAACAAAACCTTGAAGAAAAAATTATTGCAAACGTAACTTCTGCTTTCATGTTTAACACTAGGTTGTACACACATAGACAAACATTATATGGGTTCAGAAAGGGCAATTACATATAGGGCCCACTTGGGTTTATCAAATAACTCAGTTAACATTAGTTACTGTATAGTTAACACTGGAAAGTCAACAATAGACAATTTGTTGTCAATCCAGTGGCCAAGTATACATGTTTAAATTGATGTCTAGTTTGGAGGAACCCGCCATTGCTGCAGGCAGCTATATTTGTATTTTATTTTGCAACCACTGACGCTGCTAAATATGACATTTTTTGCCTGTTCACTTCTTGCAGAAGTATTTCCACTTCTGAACTACAGAGGGTTTTTTTTCTTTTGGCGTCTGATCCTCTATACTGTCTATACATTTTCGTTTCGTCATCTTTGCATTCTCCACATTTTTACGATGAGTTTCAAATCCGCCCTGCAGTTTAATGCCTTTTTATGGGGAATACCGGGGCATTTACCTATGCTAATTAGGAACAACGGACACGCACATTTAATTTACGAAGACGAGGTATTCATCATTATAGGAACGTAGGTGCGAACAATTATGCAATTTAAGAAAACGTTCGTGAATTTGAGTAAGACTTTTCTTAAGACCTTTCTTAGGAACAAATTTATGAAATAACTTAGGAAAACATTGAAGAATATGGCCCATTGTCTGGCCTCATGTGTTTTCTTAAAGCCATGTGTCACACACTTATTCTACTTCTTTTCTGCTAATCTGGGTCCTTATGGATAAACGCTGTGTACGTACGAAAGGTGTATGCCGCTCTCTACGCAATAGTTCGGATTTATAAAAAGCAAACTTGACGTGAAAATGTGCGGCCCTCCACGCAAGCTGGGACCCATGCGTACGCACAGAAACGGTCTACAACTCCAACAGCCACGTGCCCTCTCTCCTCCCCACACTTCTCCTTTATCCCTATCCAGACAGTCGATGTTCGAAAGAGCTGCAAATGCTGGACCCATATACAGCGGGGCAAAAAAGTATTTAGTCAGCCACCAAATGTGCAAATTCTCCCACTTAAAAAGATGAGAGGCCTGTAATTTTCATCATTGGTACACTACAAATATGAAAGACAAAATGAGAAAAAAATCCAGAAAATCACAATGTAGGGTTTTTTATGAATTTATTTGCAAATTATGGTGGAAAATAAGTATTTGTTCACCTACAAACAAGCAATATTTATAGCTCTCACAGACCTGTAACTTCTTCTTTAAGAGGCTCCTCTGTCCTCCACTCGTTACCTGTATTAATGGCACCTGTTTGAACCTGTTATCAGTATAAAAGACATCTGTCAAATAGTCACACACCAAACTCCACTATGGCTGTGGTGGAAATTTCTATATGAGTCTTTAGATAAACTAAGACTGGTGTGAGGAATCCCTCTAGTCCTGTCTATTGCACACCTGGTGTTCATTCCCCCATTAGTCTCCTATATAGGCTTCCTCTGTTGGGCCATGTCCTCGTGTGGTATTGTTCCCTGTTTTATGTGTGTACACGCCACCCGGTGTTATATTGCTATATTGTTGAGTGTCTAGAAGACACATTAAGCCCTAGTTGTTGGGCCTTTTGCTTAAAGCGCTGTGTCGCTCTTTTTGTTGTATTTCCGTACTAGTGTGTACGTACTTAGTTGCGTTGAAAGAGCTCAAAATAAACCTCATCAACGCCACGGATCCTGTACCTGCCTCCTTTCATCCTCACACACACACTCCGCCGGCTATGAGAGACACACTCCGCCGGCGTGACAGAATACCACACCACCCAAGAAAGGAAAGGACTATGGATCCCGCGGGACAGGCTACCCTTACCCGTCATGAGGAGATGCTCGCATCCCTAGGCACCGCGATGGACCGGGTGATGACCACCATGGACCGGTTGGAGAAGAGGCTTCCTGAGGCTGTTGCTGCAAGCGGGGCGCCTGCGGTTCCACTACCGGCATCTCCTCCACCGCAGACTCGGGCGATTGCACTCCAGCTCCCGGGGCATTAGGACGGAGCAGCGGACCGCTGTCAGGTTTTTCTACTCCATCTCGAGCTCTATTTTAGGTCTCTGAGCGCGGTCCCATCTGACCACGAAAAGGTGGCCGCATTGGTCTCTCGTCTCACCGCTAAAGCCCTCGTGTGGGCTAATTCCATATGGAATGAGAGAGGGCAGATCCTCCATCAGTGGGATGCATTCGTTCGTACATTCCGGTCTATTTTCGACCAACCCCCTGAGGGCCGGGAGACAGGGGACCTGGAGCGTTCAGGACTTTGCGCTGGAGTTTAGAACCCTGGCGGCGGGGGCTTGGTGGGGTTAGCGAGCCTACATCGATGCTTTTCGGTGTAGTTTGAGGCCGGACGTCCGTAAGGAGTTGGCGTGCAGGGATGCCACATTATCCTTTGACCAACTGGTGGACATGGCCATCAAATTGGATAACCTGCTTGTGGCTCGCGGACGTACCGGTCCGGCTCCGCTCGCTCTGCCTGGTCCCACTGCTGCTTCCGTTCCTATGGAGGTGGGAGGCGCTGTGCATAAGGAGACTGTGCGGCAAAAGGAGTGCACCTTTTGTGGCAGAAAAGGGCACTCTGCCTCCTACTGTTACCAGAGGCTGGGTAGGAAGTCTGACACTTCTGCTACACAGGTAAACGCACCTAACACCCGATTGGGACCCTCTGACGCGCATGTCGCTATACCGGTGCATTTCCCCGGTCTTCACACCATGTCCTAGTGTAAGGCGCTAGTCGATTCAGGCGCAGCTGGGATTTTTATGGACAGGTCTTTTGCACATACACTACACATCCCGTTGAAACTGTTGGACTGTCCTCGACCAATCACAGCCCTCGACAATCGTCCGATGGGATCTGGTTTGGTGAGGCAAATCACAGTTCCCATCTCCATGACCACTAATCACAATCACTCTGAACAAATTACATTTCACATTATTGAGTCACCTAATTTCCCTGTGGTGTTGGGATTGCCCTGGTTGGCTTTACATAACCCCCAGTTTTCATGGCCTCAGAGGGTTCTAACTGAGTGGGGACAGGAGTGTCAGGGAAGGTGCCTGGGCGTTTCCGTCAATGCGACATCGGTGGAAAGTCCAGACAGTGTCTCTACAGTGCGCATTCCTCCGGAATATAATGATTTGGCAGTTGTATTCTACAAACAGTTGGCTACTAAATTACCACCCCATCGTCCGGGGGATTGCGCGATAGATCTGCAGGTAGGCGCTGTACCACCTCACAGTCACGTGTATCCCCTGTCCCAAGCAGAGATGATGGAGACGTACATCTCTGAGTCATTGAGTCAGGGGATAATTCGCCATTCCACTTCTTCCGCCTCCTCGAGTTTATTTTTTGTGAAAAAGAAAGACGGGGGGTTGCGCCCCTGTATAGACTATCGGGCATTGAATAAAATTACAGTTCGTTATCGGTATCCTCTCCCTCTGATCTCGACTGTGATAGAATCAATGCACGGGGCACGCTTTTTCACAAAACTGGATCTCAGGTGCGCGTATAATTTGGTGCGTATCCGGGAGGGAGATGAGTGGACAACAGCCTTTAGCACCACTTCAGGGCACTACGAGTACCTGGTTATGCCGTATGGGTTAATGAATGCGCCGTCGGTTTTCCAGTCCTTTGTGAATAACCTGTTTCGGGACATGATTGGCCACGGGGTGGTGTACATTGACGACATCCTGGTGTACTCTGCTACCCGTACTGACCATGTCTCCCTTGTTCGCAGAGTACTGGAGCGACTGAGGGAGCATGACCTATATGCCAAATTGGAGAAGTGTCTGTTTTTCCAGCGATCAGTCTCGTTTCTCGGGTTCCACATTACAACGCATGGAGTGGAGATGGAGATTGATCGCGTGGCAGCCGTGCGTAATTGGCCCATTCCCACCACGGTTAAGGCAGTACAGCGATTTATCGGGTTTTCAAACTTCTATCGCAGGTTTTTCCGAAGCTTTGGCAAGGTAGCAGCTCCTATTACATCCCTGTTGAAGGGTGGGCCATCTCGTATTCGCTGGTCAAGCGAGGCAGAAGTGTTGGCTCACCCAGATCCGTCGCTGCCGTTCATAGTGGAGGTCGACGCGTCAGAGGTAGGGATAGGTGCGATGCTATCCCAGCGCAAAGTGCCACAACGGGAAAACAGATATGAATGGGTGTCTCTTCAGAGAAACTCCACTTAAGGGGACGTGGCACGCAGATAACGGCCGCCACATACACCTACAGTGTGGATGGGGCACCCTGTGGGGAAACGCTCCTCCAAATCCCCACACCCGGAGATGAAAAGGTCACCTCTGGCATAGTCTCCCGGTGGCCGGAGCTCTGGCGTGAAGGCCGAGCGCACAATGCTCCTGGGAGCAGAGCAATCGGGGAATTGCGTACAGGTGTGCCTCAGTGTCGCCTGTATCGCGCCACGCAGCCCTCAAAGGGGCTGGATGGCCCGGAGAGAGCCACAGCGAGAGGTGTGATATCCCCCTGGCAACAAGGTCTATCTCGGTCCAACCGAAAGTTCACCAACGCTCCATCCCTTTCCTTCCCCGGGCGTTAGCAACTGACTCTGCAGGATGTCTGCCTCTTGTATGCTAAAGTGCATATACATGTCGCTGTGCGCATGTAGATAGGCCAATATGTCTGCCACAAGGGCCTGCCACAAGGGCCTGCCACAAGGGCCTGCCACTAGGGCCTGCCACTAGGTCCTGCCACTAGGGCCTGCCACTAGGGCCTGCCACTAGGGCCTGCCACTAGGTCCTGCCACTAGGTCCTGCCACTAGGGCCTGCCACTAGGGCCTACAATAACCTCCCTTAAGGGCCTGCCACTCTTGGCATGTGAACGTGCCTCTATGGGCACGTTAGTGCTATGACGGCCTAGTATACACAATGGCCTACAAGTGACCCCTACATTTGAGGTATTCCACTAAAGGCATGCCGCTCTGGGCATGAAAGTGTGCCGCCACGGGCATGATAGCCTGCCCTGACGGCCTACAGATAAACCAGTCCGGCATGTAATTGTGCCGCTATGGGCACATTAGTGTGCCGTTACGGCCTATAAATAAGCCACCATGGGCCTGTAAAAACAACACCCTGAGAATACAGGGTATGCCACCATGGGCCTGCCACCATGGGCCATTAAGATAATCCCCTGAGGGTATGAAGGTATGCCACCACGGGCCTGTAAATAAACCCCAAAGGGTAAGAAGGTATGCCACTACCGGCCTGCCAACATGGGCCTGTAAATAAACCCCTGAGGGTATGAAGGCATGCCTGTGAAGGGCTATGCCTTCAGAATAAGAGCCAAGGCAACGACCGCTATGCCAGGGCGCGACTAAATCATCACGTGACCTGATCAGCAGATCCGGTCTCCCCTTGGGGAAAAAACCCTCCTTGAACAGGTCTCTGAGCTCCTCGTGAGGGCTACTTTGCCGAAGCCATCCTGGAGGTAATGACCATCCTCAGATAGGTCCTACCCCCAGAAGACCACGACTGAGAGCACGGGCATATTAGCGCGGGCATATTAGAGCGGGCAAATTAGTACGGGCATATTTGCACTGGCATATTAGCACAGGCATATTAGCATATTATATATCGTATATTTTTATTAGCACAGGAGACCGAGGATCTCCTCAGCCCTAGGCATCGCCCCCTACCTATAAAATATAGCCTCAGCAATATTAGAGTAGGCAAAAGTCTGTGGACTAAATACCCTCAACCATGGGCGTAGGTTTAGGGTGGGGCGGTGGGGACATGTCCCCACCAACATCTTAACATGACCAAATTGTCCCCACCAATATTTGAACGTGAAAAAAATTTCCCAAACCAATATTTAAACATGAAATTGTCCCCACCAATACTTAAACATGAAATTGTCCCCACCTATATTTTAGCGAACTCCGTTATGAGTTTGTGCTTCTATTTGGATCAATTGCGACTGCAGAGCCAGGAGGGCGGTACTAGATACGCCGTAATTTGATTGGCTAAAAAACCTAGGGGAGGAGTTATCTGACACGCTATAAGTACACAGGAGAGTGAAATCAAGCAGGAGTGTGTTAGCGAGCGCAGCAGCACCACCAGTACCAGGGTCGCTACAATATATTGAATCTGAATCTGACAAACAGCATTGCCATCTAAAAGTTGAACGGCAGGTACTACATCATTATTTTTGTCTGCACATATTGCTCTCCAACATGCTAGTTTAACTTTACAGTTCTATAAAAGCAACAGGCTAATGTCTCAAAAATAATCACATTATTCTCGGGAAATTTCACTTACCGCGGGGGGGCTTGAGAGAAATGTCCCCACCAAAGCTGAGACCAAACCTACGCCCTTGCCCTCAACATTCAGCTTCTCAGAACCAGAGAGTTGAAAATATTGGTACCTCAGCCTGCCGCAGCTCTACCACATATAAGTGCATGTAACCTGGGCTGGGGCACTGGATCTAGGCAGAAAAAAGTGTAAGATCAGGCCGAGCGGGAGCGAAGCATACACAAAGAAAGAGGCTAGCAGTACTCACAGTCGGGCTCCCTCGAGGGCTGACTGGGCATGCTGGAGCTCCCAAACAGACAGCAAATAATTAAAATACATGCATTTTATAACAATCTGTAATGCATATGCAACCTAAGGCTCCCTGTGGGAGAACGCTGGGCAGAGCCATCTACAAAATTACCACAAGGGTCTCTACATTACCCCCACCAAACAGGAGAGCGTGTCCTCACGCTTCACTTGTCCAAAGTCCCTCACGGAGACACACCTCTACGATGGCCCTCGCTGCCAATCTCACACCAATGTAGCGTCCGGTGGGGGGAATTGAACCAGTGCCCTACTTATTTATTCAAAAGGTCTTTAGAACCTTTCCAGGTCTTTAGAACCTGGCCAAGAAGTCTTTCTCTAGAACATCTAGGTCTTTTGCTAACAGGTATTCTGAACCTGGCCTGTAAGTCTTTAGAACCTCCAGGACTTTAAACGGCTCCGCTGGCCAAAGGTATACATTACAGGTTTTCATTTATGCAATGCATCAGAATAAAAACAAATAAAAGCATAAAAAGATAATTAAAATAGACTTAACAGTGTGATAAAGTTTAATGATGACTACTTAATTTGAATGTGAACAGATATCATATTTCAGTTATCCCACCATTAATAGCACATTGTTCATCAGTGTTTTCAAAGTACCAAGTGAACACTTTAGTTGAGGGGCCACACACATGATGAAGTCATCATAAGATAATGCTTAGTTAATGATGACTATTTTATTTGAATGTGAACATAATTCATGTGCTATGAACTCTGCTATTGGTCTTTTTTAGGGTCTGTCCATTTACTTGCTGGCTATGAAGAAGACATGAACATGCATGTAAACTCAAAACATAATTTAGAAAAACAGTTCTCACATTAATTGATATATTGTCCTAACCTGTAATGATTTTTATATATTATGAATTAATGCGTGTTTATGCATGAATTCATGATGATTATGCTTAATAAATAATAAATCATGATGATGTACCCATCTTAATTAATGTTTTAGTTAATGGTTTGGTCTTGTCATGTAGGAAATATTATTTCATACATGAATTCATGATAATTCATGTCCCCTTATCGCCAAGTGTTACCCATAGATGTAATGGGATGAATTCGTTCTGTTTATTTATTGAAACATATATTTCTTTATCAACCTACCTCTTTATTCTAGTTCATTCAAATTCAAGCCTCGCAATCTTTTGTCGGTGTGTATCTCGCAATCTTTTGTCGGTGTGTATCTCGAAATTTTTTGTCTGCGTGTATCAATCTTTTGTCTGTGTGTATCAATCTTTTGTCTGTGTGTATCTCTCAATCTTTTCTCTGTGTGTATCAATCTTTTGTCTTAGTGTCTCTCTCAATCTTTTCTCTGTGTGTATCAATCTTTTGTCTTAGTGTCTCTCTCAATGTTTTGTCTGTGTGTATCAATCTTTTGTCTGTGTGTATCAATCTTTTGTCTGTGTGTATCTCCCATTCAACCATTGACGTCATAGGTTCAGTGAGGTGTGATCAGTGTCTGGGGACCGCAATTAGCGCCCTTGGGTACCAACGCCCAGCGGCGTGTGATTTTGGCGTTTTAGGCAGAAAACATGTAAATAGTAGTTTAGATAGTTTTTGGTTTGCGATTTTGCAATTCTGAAAACGGGACATGGTAAAATGCACGTATTTAGGAAAAGTAATGGATAGACAAGGCTGTACCTTTTCAACATTATATATTTATTTTAATTACTAACTGCAACGCCAGCGGGTGCAGGCTGTTGGCGCTCCTATGGTGTTAAAAATCCTACAATGTGCTTTTCTGGATTTTTTTCCCCTAATTTTGTCTCATATGATGGAAATTACTCTAGTTACCATTGCTCTATCCACCTGCAGTCTACTCTCAAGTAGGTTTATTGCCTTAGTCACCCTGAAAGCCTGCACGACATTCAGCCGTCAACCCTTCCAAGTTTGTAGCCGCCTATGACTGAAAAACCGTAAAACTTTCATTTATTTTGCTTATGCCATGCCCTTTTTGCACAGTGGACCTCTCGCACTTGCACTACTGTCATACCTTTTGACAATTTTGAATCACTCTATTTGCGCAGATATTCTCAAATGCTCTTTCCCCCATAACTGCGTTCATATAACCCATGCACTCAAATGACCTACCTGCTAGTCACACTTTAACTTTGTACATCCTGTATATAGATACTTATTGTATTTTGTTTATATATATATACATATATATATATATTTGCTATTGCCTTATCAATGCTGCTCAACGGAACTACATATACCTCATCCTGTATAACTTGACCCTGTCTGTATTGCCTTATTGTGTCCCATTACGATTTGCACTCTTGTGTTCTGTGTATTTATTGTGTAACCGGATGTTGTCCTTCAGATTTTATTATTTTATCACATCTTATCTTGACCAGGTCGCCGTTGCAAATGAGAATTTGGCCTACCCGGTTAAATAAATGGTAAATTAAAAAAAAAAAATCCAGAGTGTAGACAGTTCCTGGATGACGAAGACATTGATGCCATGGAATTGCCCTCACATTCCCCAGACCTGAATCTTATTAAGAACCTCTGGGACGTTATGTTTCGGTGCATTCAACACTGGAAAGTACTGCCACCTGCTGTTCAGGAGCTCGCTAATTCCCCGATCCTGGTCTGGGAGGAGATCCCTATCCACCGCCTCACCAGATTCACCGCCTTATCAGGAGCATGCCCAGACATTGTTGGGAGTGCATAAAGACACGTGGATAATGTACTTCAATCATAGAGACCTGGTGTGCGATTTAAGTGTTTCCTACATTTTTTGGTGCAGGATATATACATACTGTTATTTGTTATGGGTTTACTCTACTCCTATTAGAGTTAGTAGCAGTTGGTAGCTCAGTGGTAGAGTGCATGCTTTGTGTGTATGAATTTGATGTGTTTCCTCTGTTCAATGTAGGTGCAGACGGTGTGTTTAGCATCAACAAAACAACTGGTGTTATCTGTCTGCAGACACATCCTATCTATCTGAAGAGGGAAATATTCAACATGAAAGTTAAGGTAGGTTAAATATACATAAATGTACTGCTCCAGTAGGAGTTTTTGTGTTTGATAGTGCTCAGGGGCAGCAGATAGTCTAGCAGATGCAGCATTTTATTTCAGATTTGAACAGTGACTCCTTGAACTGGCTCCTGAATGACACTCTGGATAGGAGCAACGGCTTACTAACTTACTGAAATGTAACCAACAAATGTATCAACGTTTTGTTTAGTCTGGGTTGAACAATACATGATACATGGGATGTGTACATTTTCTGTCCCCTCAAAATTACTCAACACACAGCCATTAATGTCTAAACTGCTGGCAACTAAAGTGAGTACACCCTTAGAGAAAATGTCCAAAAAGGGCCCGAAGTGTCAATATTTTGTGAGGCCACTATTATTTTCCAGCACTGACCTAACCCTCATGGGCATAGCGTTCACCAGAGCTTCACAGGTTGCCACTGGAGTCCTCTTCCACATGACAACACGGAGCTGGTGGATGTTAAAGACCTTGCACTCCTTCACCTACATTTTAGGATGCCCCACATATGCTCTATAGGGTTTAGTTCTGGAGACTTGCTTGGGCAGTCCATCACCTTTACCCTCAGCTTGTTTAGCAAGGTAGTGGTCGTCTTGGAGGTGTGTTTGGGGTAGTTATCATGTTGGAATACTACCCTGCAGCCCAGTCTCTGAAGGGAGGGGATCATGCTCCGCTTAAGTATGTCGCATTATTTGTTGGCATTCATGGTTTCCTTAATGAATATAGCTCGCCAGTGCCGGCAGCACTCATGCAGCCCCAGACCATGACACTCCCACCATTATGCTTGACTGTAGGCAAGATGCACTTCTCTTTGTACTCCTCACCTGGTTGCCACCACACACGCTTGACACCATCTGTTTGTTTTCAGCAAAGCTGTATGCAGGCTTTCTTTTGCATCATCTTTAGAAGAGTCTTCCTTCTGGGACGGCAGCCATGCAGACCAATTTGATGCAGTGTGCGGCGTATGTTCTGAGCACTGTGTCGTGGAAATTTAGACTTTAATCGCTGAATTCGACTTATGTAAGACGCACAAGAGTATATTACAGTTGACACTTTTAACAGGTTTAATTGCAATTAAGATAAACGAAGAAACCATTTCTCGAATACAGATGATAGCATTTGATAGCAACCTTAAAGAATATGGTTGAGGAAAGCCTTCACACAGTTTTGTGATCGGACTGACCTTATGAGAAGAACTTCTGCATGGTATTTAAAGGAAATGAGTTACGCACATACTTGACACACCAAATCTAAACAATAAATGATGGAGAACAGATGAGGTCCTAAGAAGATCTCACCAAAATAAACAGTAGCATATGGATAACAAATGGAGTCGTCGAATGACCAAGGGTCACTGCCCTCAGGTCAAGGGAGGTCAGAGACATACGGATCTATCGATCAGAAACAGATGAGTTGCACAATGCTCCATACAGCTCCAATTGACATTCCATCACCAAGAAGGCAATCAGGACATGTTTCTAGAATTAGGTTCTTTTTAAGGTATAAAGGTCCCATTCTTGTCTCTCCTGAGTATGGAACTAGATCCTGTTCTCTTAAGTGATCCTTTCTCTGTGCATTTTGGTATAAACAACGTCTGTAAGACTGAGTAATTACCACCCTCTACATTAGTGACTTCTGTTACTGTCATGGGAAAAACTTATCTCAATAGTAACTTATTGAGAGATCTAAATTAATCCATAACAACTGACAGTGTGCCTCTCCACCCCTTCAACCTCTGCAGCAATGCTGGCAGCACTCAACTTCTTTTGTCAACCATGGCAAGGCCTGTTCTGAGTGGAACCTGTCCTGTATGGTCCAGTTTCAGGGCCTAGGCCATCGTTATGTAGAGCAACAATTATTTTTGTTCAATTCCGCTGAGGTTCTTTGCCATGAGGTGCCATGTTGAACTTCCAGTGACCAGTATGGTGTGGTAGAGTGTGAGAGCCATAACACCAAATTTAGGGCACCAGCTTCCCAATTCACACCTGAGACTTTATAACATTAACGAGCCAAATGACACCGGGGAGGGAAAATGGCTAATTGGGCCCACTTATGACATTTTTACTTAAGTGTGTTCTTACTTTTGTTGCCAGCGGTGACAGCAAATGTACACTGTTATACAAGCTGTACACTCACTACTTAACATTGTAGCAAAGTGTCATTTCATTAGTGTTGTCATATGAAAAGTTATGATCAAATATTTACAAAATTGTGAGGGTGTACTCACTTTTGTGAGATACTGTATAAGGAAACTAGGTGTTTTTTTCCTGAATGAGCAGTGCGCTGGATTGAAATCCATGCTGATACTGTTGCCTTTGTGAACCGGAGGTACGGAATGTGTTTTGCACTCACATGGTTTAAATCAATCCGGCAAGTATAACAGTTATATCTAAATTAATCAGAGATCCGTTGCACCTGATAGTTGAAAACCTAAATCAGTAACACTATGAATAACCTGTTCTGGACAGGGCCCCAAATCTCAATTTCCGCCTAAATTGACCCACCGCAATCTAAATGGATATTGCTCTGAAACAGAACCGTGTAGGAAGATTTGGTAAAGGACATTTTAAAGAAAACAGTTAGAATTTTGGAAATTTTCAATTAATTAAGGATAATGTAACACATAGTATCTGGCATGAAACTCAGAGATACAGTCATTCTACTGAGAGCTGGTCTTTTTTCAATTCGGGCTAGTGAGTGATACAATCGCCTCCCACCTGTTCAGATTACTATGTAGGCGAATGGGAGCAAAGCCTTATAGGAAACAAAGTCTTTACCTTCGATTTTGACGTCAGTTCTTCCTGGAAAACTCAGTTTGAAGAGAGTTTGAAGCTGCTTGAACGTTGGAAGCTTTGATTCTTGACCGAATATGGATTATTATGAATTACTATGGGTCATAAACGATGCTAATAATATCCCTGGGACTATAGGAAAAGAAAAACAATTGACTTTGGCTGATGTAAGTACAATATATCGTATATTATCGCTACGGTTTGAAAATGTTTGCAACGATGATGACGTCATCGTTGCCTTTAGCAGTCCTTTTAATTTCGAATAAAACGGTCTGTGTTTTAGTCATTTAAAATGGAAAATGTTGTTAAAAAGGGGAGATTCTAATCTCTATGCACAATATAAGCATGTAGTATGTTATAAAACGGCCGTTTTAGAATTTCGTGATCTTTGTGTAGAGGTTGTAATGGTTGTATAGGGTACTGCAAGTAACCATAGTGGTTGTAAAAGGGTACTGCAAAATCCCGCAGACGGGACGGCTGTCTAGATCAGGTAATGGTACAAAACTATGATTAGTAACAAATACTACATGGCCGGTGGGCTAGTGCAAGGCAACAAAGTTGCATTATCATGAAATGTTCCTAAATTAAGTAGGTATCATTGCTGCAGCTACTTTTCATGAAATTCATTTAATCATGTTCATTACCAACAGCCTGGACATTGATGGAGCAGTTGTCAAGATTAGATTCAACTTTATTGTCATTGAACAGTACAACTACTGTACAACGAAACACAGTATGCATCCAACCAGAAGTGCAACAGAGCAGTTTAACAATTATATGAAGGGCAGTGTGTCAATGAGCTAATATATGAGTGAAATCAGATGGAGTACAATGTAAGGTGAGGTAAGTGCAATTTACATGGATAAACAAATGTGTAGTTATTCAGTTCAGCAATGTAGCAAATTGCAAATGTGCAGATGATAATACAAACGGAAAACATCTGCAAGTGGTAAATGGATAATATAAACAGTGGTCATTGTGCAAATGGTAAGTTAGCAGTCTATAGGCAAAAGGTAGCCATGGGGGGAACACCAGTATGCATTGTGCAAATGGCAGATAAAATAAAAAGGTGGCAGTGTGCATGCAAGGTTACCGAAGGGTTTCTGTGACGACTAGTCGTCCTCTTTTCGTTCTTTTTGTGTTGTTCTCACCTTCTCCTTCGGGTTGATTTGAGTTGATTATGCACATCTGGTTTGAGTTTGTTAATTAGCGGGGCTACTTAAGTCACTGGGTGTGGTTGCACTGGGCTTGTTTCAATCTCATGTTGCAGTAGGGGTGAGTGTTTGTTGTGTAGTATTTGTATGCCACTGTTAGATGTTATTTGTAGTGCTGGGGACGAGACCACCTATGCCGAGTCCGAGTCAAGACCGAGTCTTTGAAGGGTCGAGTCCGAGTCGAGACCGAGTCCGTTGGTTTTCAAATACAGTCGAGTCCGAGTCAAGACCGAGTCTTTGAAGGGTCGAGTCCGAGTCGAGTCCGTGTCGAGACCGAGTCTTTGAGGAAGCAAGTCCGAGGCGAGATTTTTTTTCGCGATTAATCGCATTTTCCCCAAGCTTGTTATAATAATGTAAAACACTGAATTAAATCAATTTCATTCAATTTTGATAACCTGACTGCATAACAGAACAATGGGTATCCCGATGCAAATTTGAATGATTTATTTCAGTCCCTCGTCTTCTACTGTGTTTATTGGGCACCAGTTTCTATCTATTTAACTAAACCATCGGTTAACTCCTCGATTACTTGTTTGGTCAATAGACCGTCACTATTAAACGCACTGTACTGCAGTAACGTGGATTGGAGAAGCGGATTGGTGTTTCAGTCCTGTAGCCTAACGTCAATAATGACCGGGTGTTTCTGTCCTGTAGCCTCACTAGTAATGTCAATAATGACCGGGTGTTTCTGTCCTGTAGCCTCACCAGTAACGTCAATAATGACAGGGTGTTTCTGTCCTGTAGCCTCCCTAGTAACGTCAATAATGACCGGGAGTTTTGCTTTTATATGATAAACTAAAGATGAACTGCTTCTATGGTATTTGAATTCGGCTTTGCAAACCGAAACCGAAACTTATAAAGTGGTGCATTAATCGTGTTAAACATTTAAAATTAACGCCTCAACTATCCCAGCCCTAAGAAATAGTTATGGGGACGAGACCGCCTATGCCGAGTCCGAGTCAAGACCGAGTCTTTGAAGGAACAAGTCCGAGACGAGTCAGAGAAAGCAGAAATCGGTCTCGAGTCCGAAACCGGACTCGAGTACTACAACACTAGTTATTTGTAAGTCGCTTGTATGCACAGTTTTATGTGTTTAGTTTGACATTTGTTGTTTTGGGGTTTATTTCACATTTGGTTTAATAAATACTTGTGGTTCATTCCTGCACTTCACCCTAGTTCGTGACAGAGTGAGAAGCCAAGTTTTAAGCCAGCAGAGCCTGGAGGGGAAAAAATTCCCTCCGATCTCATACTGGGCAATGCCCGGGCCTCTTGTAGAAGTTGCACTTACCTCCTCCGCCTGGGGTCCTGGAGGAGTTGCCCCTTCCTCCTCCTCTGCAGCTCCTGGAGGAGTGGCCCCTTCCTCCTTCTCCTGTGTGTGACCCCCCCCCAGAAGAGTCGTCCAGTCCCCCTCATCTGCAGCTCCTGGAGGAGAGTCCCCTCCACCAGAGCTCGAGGAGTGTCCCCTCCCCCCTCCATCAGAGCTCCTGCAGGAGTGGCCTTTTCCTCTCCCCCTTCATGCCCGAAGGAGTGGCCCCTTTCCCTTCCTTCCCCTCCTGTGTGCCTGGAGGATTTGCCCCATCCCTTCCTCCCATACTCCCGGAGGAGTGGCCTCTTTCGCCGGCCACACTGGAGCCAATCACATTAAAGCCGCTTCCGTGGCTGAAGCTTCCGCTGGGGAGACCCCCAGCCAAACCACCTCCTCTGCGGTAGGGCAATAGGAGTGAGCTGTGTTGTACACAGGGGGTTTAGGGAGAGCACTTCTGTGTATTGTGTTAGAAAGTACAGCTGTTTTGAGTTTAGCCAAGCACCGGGCATAGTTTAGTTAATCAGTGGGCTATTTAAGGTCCCTGGTTAGGTTTACGTGTGCTTGATATTGTTTTGCATTACGCATCGTTATCTGGGTGTCACTAGTGGTGAGAGTTTTGTTTCCACGTGTGACTTAGGGAAGTGCACGGCTTCAGTGTCACATTAGGTTTGTTTACTTTCTGTACACTGCTGTTGGTGGTTAGTATTATCAGGGTCATTAGTTGGGCTATAAAGGGTTGCTAGCAAGTTCTCACTTTGCTTAGCATTGTTTAAAGTCACGTTTGACTAGAGGTAAGTGCGTTGATAAATATATATCTGTTGTGTTAAATGCATTTGTGTAAGTCGCTATATGCGCATTTTGATTTCATTTAACCAGTTAGCATTTTCACCGTTTACGGTTTGTTTTATGTTTTCGTTTAATAAACCTGTCTTAAACAGATTATCTGGCTCTGCAAATGGCTTACTACACTACATCATCCGCGGACTATGATAGTGGGTGTGTGTTTATGTATATGTGGAAGCTGTGTTGGATTCAGGTTTTTCTATACGTCGCAACTGCGCAGTTTAACTTCATGTATAGTTTTTCCTGTTAATTGTTCTATGTTCGTTTCAATTGTAATTAAAACACCACAAATGTGATTCTCTGGCTCTGCATCTCGCTCCTTTGCAGAGTGGGCTCAGCACACAGCCCTGGGGGACACTAGTGTTCAGGGTCAGGGTAGAGGAGGTGAGGTTGTCCATCCTGACAGACTGAATTCTGTTGATTAGGAAGTCTAGAGTCCAGTTGCAAAGAGACGTGCTGATCCCAAGGTCATGGAGTTTGGTTACTTACCTAGAGGGGACGAATGTATTGAAAGCTGAGCTAAAGTCTGTGAACAGCATGCTCACATAGGTGTTGGTTTTGTCAAGGTGGGTTAGGGCAGAGTGGACAATAGTGGAAATGGCATCCTCAGTAGACCTATTAGGGCGATAAGCAAACCAATGTGCATCAGAGTTGGAGGGAGGCAGGACTTAAGGTGAGGCAATACAAGTCTTTCGAAGCACTTCATAATTATGAGGGCAACAGGTTAAAGGTCATTAAGGCATGCCACAGTGGACTGCCTCGGCACTGGTACAATGGTTGTGGTCTTTGGACAGTGATAGGTTAAAAATGTCTGTGAAGAACCCAGCCACCTGTCCAGCACATGCTCTGAGCACACACACAGGGACACCATTAGGACCAGCCGCCTTGCGTGCAATCACCCTGTGTTCAGAAGATACCTCTGCGATGGACAGACTGAGGGTAAAATAATAATTTTATGGCTGGGTATTTGTTGTCGCTGTTAAACCAGGCATAGAAGGTGTTCTGCTTGTTTGTATTGGAGACATCAGTGGGTAGGGTATAGAAGGTTTTCAGCTCGTTTGTTATTATTTTTCTTTAATTATTTAACCTTTATTTAACCAGGTAGGCCGATATAGAACAAATTCTCATTTGCAACGGCGACTTGGCCAAGATAAGGTGAAAAATGTGCAGGCCAACATACAGTTTCACAAATACACACAACACAAGAATGCAAATACCAATGGGACACAGTAAGGAATACAGGTTCAAGTTCTACAGGATGAGGTATATGAAGTACAGTTGAGCAGCATAGGTACAGCATTAACAAATATATATAAAAATACAATGAATATCTAAATACTGAATGTACAAAGATTAAAGGGCCACTTCACCGAAAAAAAATATATTTTTTTCTCACTTATCGTGGTCACATATGTAGTAGAAATGTGAAAGAATTTTTTGAAATTGGTGCCTTCTAGGCAGAGAAAAAGATTAAAATGTGTTTTTGGCTCATGTGGATGAAATACACCAAATCCCAGAATGCACTTGTTTCGCTGCTCTACGAGTCCACTCCCAAGCTCCCGGCTCGAGAGGGCAGGCAGAAGGGAAGGCTAGCTACTAATTGACTGGAAAACAGAAGACACCGGTTAACATGAGTCTCCGTGACGAGTTTCTTGATAAAGTAATTTAAATACTAGCCTTGTGTTGTACCGGGATGTACATCCAACACAAGGAAAGGACATGTAGTTAGTTTCCATCGTTTTCCCGTTGAACATTTAGAGCGGTGCAAACAGTGGCTGCGGGCTATCAACCACCCCAAGTTCCGAGAATATTTGTAATTAATAGAAGTATATACATTTCTTCATATTTCCCTGTACTCTTTTGTAAATCAAATATACATTATAGACTTGTGGAGACTGGTTACTCTCAATGTGATTTAGCTGTAACTACTTACTGTACACACTAACTGGATTATTTCCCTTGTGTGAATTAATTTGTGTTAAAAAGGGAAATCTTATGTATATTACACAATTTAGACTGGAATTTTAAAAAGACAATGCAAGACAGGACCATAGCTCCTTATATGAAGTGCTTTCCTCCAATTGCAGTCAATATTACTCTCTTAATAGAGCAACACTAAAAGGACTACAACACTAACCACAACCAAGATGAGTTTGAACTTTTATTGTTTTTAAAGATAATATAAACAATTTCACACTCAATAGCTCTTCCAGAGCTTCAGCAGTTTCTTGATAGCCACAGTATTGTCCGTCAGGAGCTGGAAATCTCTGTCTGATGTCCTGGCAAAACAAGACGATATAGCCTTTCCCCAGTCTCTCTCCTTGCAGGACCCATTCCACGAAATGACGGTAGGCTGTTAGGCGATATTGTCTGAAAACAATAAGCACAACGTTAGCAACGCAAGCTATTTGCACCTACAATAGACTAGCTAGCATATATGTAAATTTAACCGATAGCTCAGCTAACTGACGTGAACAACAAATAAATACTCACTTATACTGAAGCGTCCGTTTGTCCCTGCAGGCTTTGGCTGGCGTTTCCAATTGACCTTCGGAATCCTGAAATAAGTTTCCAAAACTCATGTGTGGATCAAAGCTGGGGTGCTCTATTACGCATGCTGGCGGTCCCGCCGGTCAGTTATTTCTTCAAGAAGAAAATGGCATCGCTGAAATTCGCTACAGCAGCGGGACTCTATCTGTGTCCATAGGCGCACAGCGAGAGCACTGGCACCACCAGTCCGCCCCAGCTCGACTCTGTACAGGCTCTTCCTCATGACCGCCAGGCAAGCTTCGCTCCTCTGCAGCAGCAGCCTCTTGTTCCTCCATCAACCGCAACCGTTTTTCGCTGTATTGCGGCTCGTACAGGCAGCCACGAACATCGGATTCGCGCAACAGATCTTCAAAATCCCTTTCTTCCATTTCGTCTTCAAAATTACATTCTGCCATCATGTTTAGTCTAAAACTCGCATTTCTCCACAACAAGCAGCATTGGGTTAGCTTAACTACAAGATGGCTGACACTGTTTTGAGAATCTGTGACGAGGCCCCACCCCATATGGGCGGGTTGAAAAAATGCGGAAGTAGCATCTACTTCTGTCTGTAGTTTATAGCCTCTTTTAAAAAATCCTCCAATTACGTAAAAATCGTAATTTTACGTCATTGGAGGATTTTTCCCTGACTTAAAATCAAGATATTTCTCTTATCAGATGGAGTTGAGAGGTGGGAGTAAGGTCATTGGAAAATATTACCATTTGTCTACTGATACAAAGCTAAATGCAAAATCGGTGAAGTGGCCCTTTAAAGTGTGTCTAGCAGGTAGAAATATTAAAGTGTGTTTAGCAGGTAGGTCAGTTGAGTGCATGGGATAAATGTTATGGGGAAAGAGCTATTAGCATATCTAAGCAAAAATTAGTGGTTCAACAGTGTACACTGGTATGACAGCAGTGCAGGTGCAAATAGGGCATGGCAAAGTGAGAAGAGGTTGAAAACGGTTAAAGGCAGCTGGTGAGATGCGGGTTTCGAGTTTGAGGGATTTTTGTAAATCGTTCCAGTCATTGGCACCTGCAACTGGAAGGATTGGCGGCCGAATGTTGTGCAGGCTTTCGGGGTCACTAATGCAATGTACCTACCGGCAAGAGCATGTGACACTCTGGCCACTATCCTTTCTGACAGTTGACTGTGGAGACCAAAAGTGATTGATCCACTATTTAGAAGCATCCAGTCGCGTAAAACCATCAGAAGCTGAAGCGTTGGAGGGACTGATGCATTTCTTTCAATCCCATGCCGAATTACTGGTCCAACCTTTTGGTTTAGTTGAGTGACCCAGTCTTTGGAGAAGCAGTATCTTCATTATCATAAAACTTAAAGGGGTTTAAGACCGATTAGACACCAGACAGTGTGGTCGCTTTTTGCTCTCTCGCTTTCTACTGCTCTCTTATTTTTACTTGCTTTTGCTTTTACTTCCAAGTTTCTAACAGTTTAATTAGCTGGTTTACTTTAGTTATTATTACCTTGCTTTATTTTAATTTTGAATGTTTTTTATTTTATTTTTTAAATTTTAGCTGTTTTAAGTCCTGACTTTGAAAAAGCAAACAAATTTGCGCTGCGGTCGTCCCTTTATTATGGAGGAGTTACGACAGCTGTTGGAGGAACGGATCACCCGTCTGGAAGATTTAGTGACCCGAGCGCTCCTCCGGTCTGACTATGGGTCCTATCCAGAAATTGAGTCTACAAACGCCATTTCTAACAGAGGCAGGCAGACTTAAGGCTAGAGAGCCCAAAAGATTTCTCAAGGCTTGATAAAATGCAGACGCAACTGATGATACAGGAGAGTGAACAATACAATACAATTGACTCTGTAGCAGCTACTTTAGGTGTTGAGCTACCAAATGTTAACGGACAGACACAGATTGTTATTCATGGGACTACATCAAATCTAGAGCACCCTGTCACGGACCTAGCTGACACGCTCCACTGGACATGTCCTAACGCTACTGGATTAATCACAGAAGCCTCCAAACCAGACTTCCATAATGACACATCTTACTGGCACAGCACGGGTGCTAGACCAAAGGCATCAACTCCAGCCGGGACCTGGTCTGACGTAGTACACCGCAGAGGGAAACCCACCTGAACTGCAAAACAGGTATGACCCACTGGCTCGGAACAAAATGGGTGTAGATGAACCTGGGGAAGCTAAGCACAACACTAGCATTAAGGCTAAAAGACTTATAAATAGCCCCAAAACCACTGCTAGGATGAATGCTAGAAGAAGCTCA
This sequence comes from Dallia pectoralis, assembly GCA_029465975.1. Lineage (NCBI taxonomy): Eukaryota > Metazoa > Chordata > Actinopteri > Esociformes > Umbridae > Dallia > Dallia pectoralis. The sequence continues at coordinate 24,884,933 of CM055730.1, forward strand.
GCTAAACTCAGATTTGACGAGCCCACATTTGATCAACCTGACACAACTTTGATTGGGGACGACATAATCAAGCATGTCAGAATGGCAAAGACTGAAAACTTAACCGTGTCTGACACATCGGTGAGAGAGCTAACAGAAATGTTGCCAACTATTCTCTCTACACACCCAGGCAACATGAGAATTATCATCCACACTGGGTCTACTGACATTTTACATAGGAAAACTGGCTCTGAGACCAGACAAGATTTCTCTCTGCTACTGGAAAAAGTATGCTACTCTCAAGGGCAAGATGTTTTCATCTCAGGACCCATTCCAACCTTGGGGAAAGGAATTGAATCTTTTAGCAGACTTCTTGGGCTGAATTCATGGCTGATGTCGACATGTCTCAACTACGGGATAAAGTTCATTGACAATTTCAATCTTTTTTGGAACTGTAAAGACCGTTTTAGACCTGATGGGTTTCATCCAAACATCATGGGATGCCGGCTGCTTGGTGCCAACCTACTTCACGCTCTTGGAATGCCATCTCTAAACAAGATAAGCATGAAGGACAGTGCGCATAGAGAGAGGATCCACCCCCCCTCACCTGACCCTCTAACCCAAATAACTCACTGCTTCCAGAAGTTGTCCTTGTCCCGAGCTGTGGCGCAACAACCCCCCTCTCCCACTTCACCACACTCACCCTCTGCCACCACACCCCTCCTTCCCCCCTCTATCACACCACCATCCCCTTTACCACCACCCACCCTATGCCCCACTCCTCACCCCTGTTTTAAACGAATGCTTAGACAACTTCCACATCGTTCACAACCTTGTCCTTTATCTCCACAGAGCACACAATATACTCTGTGATGTGCTTCGGGTCCCTGCTGTTGTTAACATAGACATCCTGACTGTCCTCAGAAAATGCTAGGACCCGGTATATCAATTCCTGTGTTATTTAGAAAAAGAAGGATTGGATTGAAAGCCACTTATGAAGTAAACAAGTCAAATCTGTTATCTGTAACATGTCAACCTGCTGATGTGAGGAACCCTACCATCTCTATCAAGATGGCTTTACTAAATATTAGATCTCTCGCCAACAAATCATTATTGGTAAATGACATTATAATATCCTACAACTTAGATTTTATGTTTCTCACGGAAACCTGGTTAAATGAGGTCAGTAGTGCTACTGTGCTTAACGAGAATAGGCTAGCTAGCATATGGTTATATGAATACATGTCGAAATGGTAAGAAAGGAGGTGGCGTTGCTGCGCTATTCAAAGATACATTCCAGTGCAAAGAAATTGCTCTTGGAAACTATACTACCTTTGAATACCTTTGTTTTACATTGAAGGGTGCTCCCAAAATTTTGTTTTTAACCATTTACAGACCTCCGAGGTACTCTGCAACATTTATTGATGACTTTGCTGAACTACTCTCTGTTATATCTGTTGATTACAACTTCTTTATTGTAACAGGGTACTTTAACATCCACATAGATAATGATACTGACAATAATGCCAAATAACTTTTTGCTCTACTTGACACCTTTGACCTCACTCAACATGTGAAAGAGCGTACTCACACCCGAGGCCACACTCTAGATCTGGTTATTTCTAGAGGTCTCGCTCTTTCCTCTGTCATAGTTAAAGACTTGGCCCTGACTGATCATTTCTGTGTATTTTTTTAAGCATTGATTACCCCAGATGTTCAAGCAAACTCAGTTTCTGGTAAAAAAAAGGTACATTAATGAGAGAACCTATAGCTGCTTCACCAACAATAAGTGCAGAGTCAGTTGACGAACTCCTGGATAAGTTTAATGAAAAAATATTGAATGTCATGAATCGTGTCGCACCAGTAAGGGTAAAGAGAACTCAAAGAAAACAGAAACCTCCATGGAGAAGCACCATAATGGTTAACACCCTTAAAAGAGATTGTAGAAAATCTGAACGTAAGTGGAGAAAAACTAAGCTTCAAATCCACTATGACATCTATAAACAAAACCTTGGTAAATTCAGCTTTGAGTTACGCAGGGCTAGACAGCAACATTTATCAGGAATGATCAACAAGAATATCAACAATACCCGCACTCTGTTTGCCATGGTCGACAAACTCACCAACCCCCCAAAGCAGATAGCACCTGAACTTTTGTCTAGTGCAAAATGTAATGAATTTGCTAGTTTCTTCAGTGAAAAAATCCAAAGTATTAGGCAGACCATCAAAACTACGCAGTCAAACAATGACCCTGTATTGCCACTACAACCACCAAGAAATAACTTGTCTGTTATGTCACAATTTGATAGAATTGACCCAAAAACCCTAGAAGAAACAGTTGGACGTCTTAAAGCTTCCACATGTTGTCTTGACACACTACCAACAGACTTTTTAAAAACAATTTTTAACTCCATAACAATAGATCTGCAGCAAATAGTTAATAGCTCTTTACAATTAGGGATTTTCCCAATGTCACTAAAAACAGCTGCCATTAAACCGCTATTAAAAAAGAGAACACTGGATGCAACTATTTTGAACAACTATAGGCCAGTCTCAAATCTACCTTTTATAGCCAATATTGTTGAGAAGGTGGTCTTCAATCAACTCAGCAAATTTGTGAACTCAAACGGTGTTTTAGACAAATTCCAATCAGGCTTCCGACCTCACCATAGTACTGAAACGGCTCTGATAAAAGTTTTAAATGATATACGACTGAACACTGACTCGGGTAAAATTACAGTATTGGTTCTATTAGATCTCAGCGCTGCATTTGACACAGTAGATCATATAACACTTCTGGACAGGCTGGAAAATTGGGTAGGACTCTCCGGGACAGTCCTTAATTGGTTCAGGTCTTATTTATATGGGCGGAGTTACTTTGTCACCATAGGCAATCATGAGTCTAATAAGGTGGCTATGACATGTGGAATTCCCCAGGGATCAATTCTCGGACCACTTCTGTTCAATCTCTATATGCTACCTCTGGGCAAAATTTTACAGAACAACAACAATAACTACCATAGTTATGCAGGTGATACTCAAATATATATGGCTCTCGAACCATCTGACTGCAGCTCTATTGACTCACTGTATCAATGTATAGAGCACATCAATGACTGGATGAACCAAAATTTTCTACAATTAAACCAAAATAAAACAGAGATTATTGTGTTTGGCAACAAAAATAAAAGAACTAATATTAGGAAAGAACTTGATTCTCGAGCCCTAAAAACCAGGGACCAAGTGCGTAATCTAGGTGTAATGATAGACTCATATCTCACGTTCACCAGTCATATCAAAACGGTCACCAAAACAGCGTTCTATCATCTTAAAAATATAGCCAGAATCAAGGACCTGGTGTCGAAAAAAGACCAAGAGAGGCTTATCCATGCATTTATCTCCAGTAGGGTTGACTACTGTAATGGGCGCTTAACTGGACTTCCCAAAAGGACTGTAAAACAGCTGCAGCTCATTCAGAATGCTGCTGCTAGAATGTTAACAAAAACTAAGAGAACAGAACACATCACGCCGGTTCTTAAATCTTTGCACTGGCTTCCAGTTAGTTACAGAATAGATTTTAAAGTTTTGCTAATAGTCTATAAATCTCTGAACGGACTGGGCCCTGAATACATTTCTGATATGTTTGAGGATTATAAACCAAGCAGGGCACTCAGATCACTGAACTCAGGACAGCTAGTGGAGCCCAGAGTCAAAACTAAACATGGTGAAGCTGCATTCAGCAGTTACGCTGCATGCAACTGGAATAAATTACCAGAAGATCTTAGACGTGCCCAAAATGTATACATTTTTAAAGCCAGGCTAAAAACATTTCTCTTTTCGCAAGCATATGACTGAGCGCTTAAACTTTATTACACTGATAAGTCTATTTTAATTATCTTTTTATGCTTTTATTTGTTTTTATTCTGATGCATGGCATAAATGAAAACCTGTAGTGTATACCTTTGGCCAGCGGAGCCGTTTTAAAGACCTGGAGGTTCTAAAGACTTACAGGCCAGGTTCTTGGCCAGGTTCTAAAGACCTGGAAAGGTTCTAAAGTCCTTTTGAATCAATTCCCCCCGCCGGACACTACATTGGTGTGGGATTGGCAGAGGGCCATCGGAGAGGTGTGTCTTTGGACAAGTGGGGTAATGTAGCGACCCTGGTGGTAATTTTGTACATGGCTCTGCCCAGCGTTCTCCCACAGGGGAGCCTTAGGTTGCATATGCTGTCACTTCAGCATTACAGATTGTTATAAAATGCATGTACTTTATTTATTTATTTTTTATTCATCTTATTCTGATAAAAGCATGTTTTTTATCATTTTATTATTTTCCTCTGTAAAGCACATTGATTGGCTTCTATGTATGAATTGTGCTATATAAATTAACTTCCTTACTTGCTTGCTTTAACATTATCTATGAGGAAGATCTTATTTAAGACTGAATTCCAAAAATAATTTATTTTGTTATTATTATATCTTCAAAGTCAGAATTAAACTTGCATTAGAGGAAGAATTACATTTAACAAGGATTATTCTAACTCTGACGTGCAAGAAATGCATTGTACGACAGATGTCTAGATCTTTTACTCTCCCAAACATGTTTGTCCTTGCTGGAAAAAAATCAGTCTACAACTTAATAGGGTAAACATGTGATTTGCTGTTTTAGATAATATTGCATTTGTAAATGTAGTTAAATAAATATTTTTGTGACCTATTCATAAAGACTAATTCCCTGCTAGCATATTGAAATATCTCAAATTTTTCAGACAGGGCAAAACTTATGAAATCATTTATCTCTTTGTCCAGGCCTCTGAGGTCAGTCCTGAGGGGAACCTTATGGACTATGGGATCACCAATGTCGTGATCCGGGTGGTGGACCTGAACAACCATCCTCCAACCTTCTATGGGGAAAATGGGCCACAGAATATGTTTGAGATGACCATGTACGAACACCCTCCAGAGGGAGAGATACTTCGTGGTCTTATGATCATTGTCAATGATTCCGATCAGGTGAGGCATTCATTGCTTTGAATTATGAACATCTGATTGTCTGGTCAATAATATGGAATTCAACAGTAGCTCATGTAACAGGCAATGTATTAAAAGTGTACCAAAGAAGGTAAGAGAAAACATTCACGCCTAGTACAAGACACATTCATATGTCTTCCTATAAACTTTGAACAATTAGACAAAAAGAGATTGTTAGGAATATCTTCATATTGTATTTTTTTCTGGATTTATGTGTCTAGTTGTTTTGTGGGCACCACACTAGGCATTATTCATGTTATTTGCTAATTCATTATATAATATTGTATAATAAGGTATTAACCTTTTCACTCAGCATACAATTAATTCAAATTTGTCAGCAGTATTACCGTGGGGCGGCAGTGGCTCAGTGGGTTGAGTCGGTTATCTATCAATGGGAAGGTTGGTGGTTCCTGGGAAATTGTCGAGGTGTCCATGAGCAAGACACCTAACCCAAGCTGCTCCTGGCGAGCCTGCAGTTGGCTTGCATGGTAGACGCGGCCATCAGTGTATGAATGGGTGAATGGGTGAATGTGAGGCCGGATCTGTAAAGCGCTTTGGATAAAAGCGCTATATAAAAATGCTGCATTTACCAAGTCCCTGTAAGTCCCTTTTAAGTCTGTCTTTCCATTACAAGTTTAACTCGCTCAGGTCTTTACTCCTGCTCGTTTCTCTTGCATCCAACATTGTGACAGTGTTCTATGAGAGACTATTGTATGATTAACATCTAATCTACACAAACATGTGCCCCTGTTCGGAAATTATTAAAGCTATTTGTTTCACCATGTTACTACCCCTAGTGTTAGTATTTACAGTCAAATTGTGCACTTATGTACAATGCATATACAAAGTCCAAACACCCCAGGTTTTTGTGATGAAAGATAAATCATGTCAGAGGTTTTACCACCTTTTATGTGACCTATAACACGACCTATACAATTCAATTGAAAAACAAATTAAAATAATTGAGGGGGATTTAAAAAATAAATAAAAACCTACATAACTGGTTGCATAAATGTGCACACCTTATAACTGGGTCATTTCACACATGCCACACAGTCATTACAGACATGCCATCATTAATCAGTGACACTGATTAATCACAAATAAAGGTCAGCTGTTGCAGTAGGATTTTCCTGAAATGTTCTTTGTTGCATCTCCGAGCAAAAGCCATGGTCCGCAGAGAGCTTCCAAAGCATCAGATGGGATCTCATTGTTGAAAGATATCAGTCAGGAGAAATAAAAATGTTTCCAATACATTAGATATAAGCTGGAACACATTGAAGACAGTCATCATCAAGTGGAGAAAATATGGAACAACAGAGACATTACCAAGAACTGGACGTCCCTCCAAAATGTATAAAAAGACGAGAAGAAAACTGGTCAGGGAGGCTTCCAAAATGCTTACAGCAACTTTAAACGAGCTGCAGATATTTCCGCAGTGAAGCATGTTAGCGGCAGCGTCATGCTTTGCGTCTGTTTTTCTTCTGCTGCAACCGGGGCCTTAGTCAGGGTGGAGGGAATTTTGAACAGTTCCAAATACCAGGCAATTTTGGCACAAAACCTTCAGGCTTCCGTTAGAAAGCTGAAGATGAAGGTCACCTTTCAGCACAACAAAGACCAAAAGCACACATCCAAAACCATGGCTTGACCAGAAGAAGATTAACGTTTGGAATGGCCCAGCCAGAGGCCAGACCTGAATCCAATCAAACATCTATGTGGTGATTTGAAGAGAGCTGTGCACAGGAGATGTCCTCGCAATCTGACAGATTTGGAGCGCTTTTTCAAGAAAGAGTGCTAATATACTCTTATCCTAAAAGACGACAAGTGATGTAATAAAATGACAAGGTGCAACAAAGCATTAGTTTAACGGTGTGCACACTTATGCAATCAGGTTAATGTAAGGTTTATCGTTTTTATCTTTTCCCCCTTAAAGATTTCAGTTTATTTTTCATGTTATAGTTCACATTAAAGGTGGAAACAAAACCTGGCATTATAACAGGGGTGTGTAGACTTTCTGTCAACTGAGAACTGGACAATCGTTACCATACACGTTTTCATTGTGTGACTGCCTTGGCATAGCCTTGTGTGTTTTATTGCTCTTGTTCAATCAGCAGTTGACAAATAGGGCCTTTAGACAACACCATGCAAAAGACTGCATTACTTTTTCAAAGAGCACAGCGTGTCTGAAGAGAACAATATCTTCCTTGCCTTTGATGTTAACTAGCGTTCAAACCTGTGGAAAAGTTCACTTTTCATTAACAAAGACAAGCATACAAAGTAAAAAGAACAATAAAAAAATGTATTACATTATTGTTTCATTTTTATTTTTGCTTTATTTTCATGTGAATTATTATGTTAATTTCACAGTAAATTACTTATTTCTAGTAACTGTCTCTTGGGTTGTGTGCTGCAGGGATCCAATGCAAAATTTAATCTGAGACTTATTGGTCCTGGGCGGATGTTACGTGTGGTTCCCCAGACTGTGCTCAATGAGGCTCAGGTCACCATCTTAGTGGAGGACTCCGCTGTGATGGACTATGAGAAATACCAGTTCCTCACCTTCAAGGTTGGTCTGTCTGTGAAATAGTTACACATCTGAATCGGCTTAATGTTAAATGTTTGTCCTGACACTATTTAAAGTGTATTTACTTAACAAATAATCCCTTAATGAAACCAGTTATGGCATATTTTTGCCTATTGCAGTATCAATCACTCAAACTGTATTTAGAAAGCAAGCAAGCACGTTTATTTATATAGCACAATTCATACATAGAAGAAATTCAATGTGCTTGACAGAGGAAAATAATAATACAATACTAAAATACATGCATTCTAAAGCCCTATTCTTAGAAATAAATGCATTTTAAGGTGATCAAAATAGTAGGTAAACAAAATGTTAACACGTGGTTAGCATACATTTTGTAACACAACATGTTTAAGCATAGATTACACACTTTTTAGGCAATAGAGAAAAAATGTAGTGCAGTTGTCAAAAAGGCAAAATCAAACCGATTCCTTAGTGCTTTGACAGTCTCTGTTGGAGATCCTGGAAGATTCTGTGAAACCATAAAATGTACTAATACAGGAATTCGGCTGTTTCTCTTCCTTTGATCCTTTCAACAAACATCTCTGCAGTTTTTTGTAAAAAGCACTTGGTGACAACTTTGTCGTAAAAAGAGCTTTATGAGATAAATTTGATTGATAGATAAAAAAATGTGGTCACTGGGGTCCTTACGAGTGAGATGATTTTTAATCTTGCATTTCAACCGTTAAGATGGAAAATGGTAATAGTACCCCGGAGGCACCCCAAAATGTTTTTTAGGGGGGTGCTAACGGGTGTTCAGGGAGAACCACGAGGAGAACACCCAAGGCCCTGGGTGCCGCAACAAAAACCACCCACTGCTCCGGGGCTGCAGCCAGTGCCAGAAAAAAGCCCTGAAGCTGCAGCCACAAATCCATCTCCAGCCGCCAACCTCCAGATCCCTAAGGCCCCCAAATGGATTGGAGGACCAGTCCCCAGAGGTGTTGGAGTATTTGGCTGGAGCTGCCAGGGCTGGTCCCTGCCTACGGCATGACAGTGCCCGTCCCCACCCATGCCGCGACAGAGCCAGAACCCGCCTATGGCGCAAAACTCTCTACAGGAGGATATCGTTATCCATGTCTGCCATAAACACAAATGCAGAGGGTTTTCCACAAGGTGCAAACTATTCAGACGGAGGTCGAAAGAAGTGGGACACACAGGAATTTGAAGCTGCCCTCATGCTTCAGTGGAGACTCATCAATGAGAACTGGGGAAACAAAACTGCTTTCAATACTCTCTATTCAACACACTCCCCTCCCCGGCAGAAGGCTTCGGTCCATCAGGACCAAAACCTCACGCCATAAGAACTCCTCTGTGCTACTGGTTTCCTCAACAAGGGCCAGGGGTGCACACACGTTTTGAACTCTTACCCATTCTATTTGCACATTGCCTGATTTTGCACTACAATATTTACAATATTTGCACTACTGCACTACGATAATCATCTGTATTTTGTATATTACTATCCCAATACCCCTTCACCCCTCTTATGGCGCTTTTCCACTACACAGAACCAGCTTGCCTCAGCTCGACACAGCTTTTTTGGTTTTCCACTGGGTAAAAGTTGTACCTGTACCTGCTTCCAGGTACTTTTTTTCGTACCACCTCAGGCGAGGTTCTGAGCGAGCTGAGGCGATACTAAAATGTGACGTGAAAACACGGCAGACTGCTGATTGGTCAGAGAATCGTCACTATTCACTACGTCATCATTGCACGCGCCAGATGTAGTATCCTGAGTAATCCACCATTTTTAAATAGTTTGGCCAGAGATTGCGTGAGAGCTGTACATATTATCCATTACGAATACGGTCAAAACACAGCATACACTCGATTTCCTCCATTGTCTTGTGTGTGTGTGGGTAGTGAGTGTGTGTCGCTTAGAAGATTACGTCACAGCAGTTTCCTGCCGTATCGCTATG